>RCUC01000291.1:0-93591 GCA_003697995.1 Taxidea taxus jeffersonii | reverse complement strand
AAAAAGAGGTAGGCACCAGTTCTCTGGAAAAGTAACAAAATAATAAAATTCTTCTCTTATGTTTCCTCCTTCTTGCCGATCTTTTCATCTATCTTTCTCTCTCTGGAATACTTGCACCTCAACATCACACAAAAAGCAAATATCATTGTAAACAACAACAACAAAACAGGTAACAGAAACACCATTTATCAGTATTTATAAGTACAAAAATTCTACTGTCACTTTTCAGGAGACAAGTGATATGGCTGATAATGTGGCATTTTACCCTGTTGTTTCCACCAAATGATTAAGTTGAAATGGGAATATTTATTTCCTTAAGTGCATTTATCAAAATCACTCTGAATAAGAGACACTGACATTCTGCATGATGAGTTTCACTGGCCTTGACATGATTTGGTGGAGAGGGAAGAAGCAAAGTAAGAGAATGACAGAAAGGAACATTTCTATTTCACTTTGCATCTTACATTAAGGTTCCAAAATGTCGTCTTTCTTTCTCATCTCCCTGCTTCCAAAACCTACTGAGTACTTTACTCTCTGATCATTTATTTTCTCATTCAAATGTCCTCCTGACACTACAGTTCTTCAAAACACAATTTTGTAATTGTCGTTGACAGAGGTCAAAGACATCTAAGGCCTGGAGAAATGTAGATGAACTGTTAGGATGAATAGTTGCTCCTTTTGAAAAAGCTGTTGATTTTCTTAACAACTAGCGATTCTAGACTTGTTGTTGGATGCCTTTTTGATTATTGTTTATAGCAGCGTATAATGAAAGAATATAAATATGTAGATGGGTCCTAAAAAATGAATTGCAAGAGGAAAATGTCAAATTTTTAAAATAAATCTGAACAGGGAACGTAAATGGGATAATTCCCTTTGACATCCAAAACTAATACCACATTGTAAAGTAAAATAAAATTCACACTTGTCTCCATGTAATAAACGCTGCCCAGATTTTCATGGCCCTAATAATAAGATTAAGACTCTCCTATCATTGTTTATCCTTTGTAATCAGTTGTTTATCCCGTGTTAAACAAATATTGTGGGAAGAATAGATGGGAACAGGCTCCAAAACTATTCCTTGGATTCTCATCAACAGAAACACACAGAGACAGCAGAGCTCAGAACTTGGACAGATAAAATCCAACAGGAAAACCAAAAGAAAACTGACTAGAATTTTAAATCTTTAACAATGAATAGAGTCATGGTAGAAATGCAAACCTGATGCTGCAGAAAATAACTTTGGATTTTTTATTCCAAAAAATAAATATATCAACTTGCCTTTCCAAGGAGATCCTTAATGATACATGTGCCAGGGTAATGTATGCATGTATATATATAATGTGTGTATTTTATATATAGTCTTTTTTGAAAAAAGCAAGAGAAAAAAAAGCATGAAGAACATATAACATATGGCATTCCCTATCGCCTCAGCTGGTGTTTGCCATTTCCTGCTTGTAACTTTCTTAATTTTACATCTTCTCCTCAATTTCAGTATACTAGACATTTTAATCAGATTTAAAGTTGGTCTTCCCGGTTTTTTTTCATTTGCTGCCCGTGCTCATATTAATCTCTTCAGTTCTATGACTAGGCCTATTTGATTTGAATAAAAGCTAGTAATTACAATGCCTAGGGTGTCCTCATAAATAATCAATAATGCACTTACCGTGATGTGGCTGTCTGAGTAATCTCTGATCAAGAGCAAGAGGCAGTAAAATAAATACATATTCTAATATTTTCATCGTATTTGATGAACTTCATCTATGTGATGTTAGTGAAAGTACAAATCAGTGAGTGGTGGGGAGATAGCCTACGAGAGAAAAAAAAAAAAAAAAAGGAACTTCCTTCAAGCAGATCAAACATTTACCCCTCAGAGTTGGACCTCGGTTTCACTCACCCGCCCTGGCCAAAGCCAGCCTACCTAATAAAACAGTTCTCTTTAAGAAAGACCAGAAAACAAAACTGGTCATTTGCCCTGAAGCGAACAGGTTGAAGATCTGCCTGCCCTCAGGCAGCTAATGAAGTTTCTGGGCCACTGGGATCCTTTCCAGGGCTGCATCCACCTTCCACACCAATTCCAAAGTCAAAAGTGAAAGCAAACCAAACCAAACAGAAGGTGGAAGCCATTTCACGGATTTTAAAACAAATGCCTAGTTGTTCTCAAGTGGAAATCGGACTTAACCGGGACAAGCTAGCAACACAGGGTGATCCCCCCCATTCCCAGCCTCTCACCACAGCCGGAAGAGTATGGTAGTCCTCCAGAGTTCTTGGGATTTGCTTCAGCAACTAACTCTGTCTCCACACACCCCCAGGGGTATTGCTTGCAAATGCAACCAGTACATCACCCAAAACACATTCTTTCACACTGTAAGATCAGGCAATATCAGTTAAGGAATTAATATGACCAACCAGGGCTCTATGTTAACATATCAAATGCTAAGGTTCTCCAGAGGGATCCTGAGCTCATTTCCTAAAAGTATGCATACATATACAGGGATTCCATGACATATTCTCAGCTTCACTCATCAAGGTGATTCTTAGAGAGCTGGGACTTCATATTATCCTAAATGTCTCAGCACATGTAATTGCAAATTCACCCTGCCCTGTGTACCTCCCCACAGGTTGTCTAATGGAGAGGATTATTGGTTACTTCTTCACAGGTCCCCATGTACCAAATAGCTTAGACATACTTCCTCAGCTACAGAAATCAAAACTTTTTTTATCATAGATACCCAGTTTAGAATTTTTGTTAAATTTATTCATAAAAGGATCCTTCATTATCTTATGTCAATGTAAAATTAATGTCTCTACAAAACAAAATCACCAGACAAATTCAAAATTAAAACATTTCAGAGTCTCACATGGATTGGAGTTCCAAAATTGGTAGCTATAATTATGACTAGGTGTCAGAATGAAATTTTAAGGCAAGAGAATCTTCAAATCTGTAAGACTCATGACTGAATAATGCTAGATATAAAAATTTACATTATATTATATAGGCACAAGGATAAAAATTACACAGCTAAAGAAGGCCAAAACTTAGCCAGCCCTCACATAAATTTTGACATTTCTATTCCTTGCCCTCGTGCCTGATCCTCGCCCAGAATTCATAGGAAACCCAGAGCTAAGGCAATTAGGTACAACCATCTGTAAATCACCCAGAAAATGACTGAAAGTATAGTATCAAAAGACTGACAAGAAGGAAATTCTTATGATGAGAATTTACAGCATTCAAGAAAAAAAAGCAGTGAAGCCAGATGTCAAAATATGTATTTAGTGACTCATAAAATTTCATTGCCCCAAAGTGAAAAAACGGATACCACAGTTAGGCAACATTTTCAGCAGATGCCCCTAAAATACTCTTAACTTCAAAATCATTTTTTAAATCTTCTCAAAGTACTTCCTATTCATTTGTCTTTCTCTCATTTTAATAGACATTTTTCTTACCACCATCCTACAGGATTGGGAATGGACCCAGAAGAAGAAATCAAAATAAACTGGAGGTCAAGTTCCCATACTCTACTTATCCACATCTAACTCAAACTTGCTCGCATATGTAGTCAGGGGGACAGACTGGTCATCAGATAAGAGAAGAAAATGGACCCATTTTGATCATATCCCTCTCCTCTATTTCTGTAAAGGGCACTCTGTGGGATGTGCCTCTTACATTTAATGTTTTAAACATTGCTAAAACCTCTAAGAGACAACAGTACTGAGTACTATCAGCACCACTAGTACTAATAGTACCACACTGGAGAAGCTAAAGAAAACTCCAGGCATGAGACAAATCTCCCCAACTAGCTCAACCTGGAAGACTGATACTCAGTTAGAATGGCAGACGTAAGGTCCACATCTGTCCTTGGATGTGTTTTTCAGTTGAGTTTCACTCTCCAATCAGCCAGTCCTCACCACTGCCTGTAAGATTTCACAGGGCCACTTCACACAGTCACCTCACCTCTTAGTCCCCATAAAAATTCCAATTTGGGCTTATGCAAATTATTGAAGATTTATCCTCATACACTCACATAAACTCAGCATCGGCAGGGGATTTAGGCAGGATGGATCACCCATCAGATAATTGCATTCTCTAATACATTTCTCCCTAGCTTTTTGCAAGTCAGAAACACTAGAGTATCTTTGAGATATAGATGCCTGAGCCCCTTTCCTGATCTACTGAATTAAAATATTCCAGGGTGGCCAGAGGAGAGGAGGGTTGGGGGCGGTTCCTGACCATCAGTGCAGGCCAATCTGATGAGCAGCTAGCATTACAAATCACTTCTTTATCATATCATGTAATAAAGAACTCACTGACTCCCAACAGCTTTCTAGATAAGAACACAGGAAAGTTCTTTCCTCAGGCAAATCTTAGTGTTCAGATTAGAGACAGAGAAGTTACCTGCCTCTCAGCCCTGGGATGGTTTGACAGGACATGAGAAAGCCTTGTCAAAATGTGCAGGGTTTTTGTTAGAGAAGCTGGTCTTTATTTCTTCCACGCCTGCCATATGTTTCATTCCCTTGCTGGCTCCCTTCTGGGAGAATATTTCCATCTCTGTGTCCATGTGAAAGCTAAAGCTACCTATTCAGGTGTTGCAACTGTCACCAACGGTATCCTGGTGATGGGATGAAATAGATTTTGCTTCAGAAACTATGAAAAGAAAGTCAGTGCACAGAAATGACATGTTATGAAATGATGAAGTACAACATCTGGCTCAGCAGTGAGTCATACAGGTGCCATTAACGAGATAAACAGGAAGCTTCTTTATTAATCTCAAAGTTAAGTTTCCAGGCTGTTTTGGACTTTTTCTACACAGGCCTATTCATCAATGCCATCCAAACAACACTGCAATGGATTTGACCAGATGTTTGGATGAATTAGCTGAAACGGCTGATTATTACAATATAACAAAGATTCCTCCACATAATTCCTAACAGAAATTTGATAACTAAAGGTCCAAAAATACATCTTTGTAATACCAAGTAAGAATATACGTACAACACTTCCAACCTTTCAAAGCACTTGCTCACAAAGAATCTTTCTGAAACTTAAAAAAAAAATTCCTTTTGTCAGGTGATAATAAACCCATGTGATAGATAAAGAAACAGAGACTTCAGTCAAATGACTTACCCAAATTTACTCAGTGAGGGTCAGAAACTGCACAGTTCACAGATTCCCCACATCTAAGGCCATGCTTGAGTTCTGAGTACCTTCAGGTTTCACATTAGAAAAGGAAGCTTTAAAAAAAAAATTATTAACGGACATAAAACTAACCATGATTCTGGAAAACGTGACCGAACAGGAAGAAAGGCAGTAAAAAAACGGAATTGCAAGAAACATCTATCCCTGACTGCCAAGGAGACATGTCAGTTTTCAAACTGAGCCCTAAGGAACTGCGTGTGACATAAACATCTGCAACTAATTCCCAGGCCCCTCCGGAGCCAGCTGTCAGAGGCAGAGACGTAGGGCAGAGAACAGAAGAATGACACCACCTTATGGCTGTGCAACACTTCATACAGTTAAACAGAAGAGAGGAGACACATCTCCCTGCCAGGTAAATACTGGCTGAGGAATACTGAGGCGCAGGAATGTTTTGGAAAAGAAGAAGCAAAGTGCAGCTGAAAGGGCTTTCCGAACCTCAGCCATGACGATGCTTTCTGATGGTCGACCATGACAGAGGGAGCTACTGAGTTCTGAGACAGTTTGAGAACACAATATAATGCATTGTTCAACTCTGTCATATCCGGTTCAGCAAGCAAAGTTAAGTCATGGTAAAATGGAGAAGAGTGTCTCTTAAATATCAAGATCTTAATGCCCTAAATGACTAGACCCCTGGATCATTAATCTGAGACAAGAGGAAACTGACAGTGAAAACAGCAGCATACCTCTATTAAAATGTATGAGGAATGAAATTAGATGCGGAATGAGTCCCTCTTCCTCCATAATTACTTGCTATTTAGGATATTTTGTTAGAACGCTGCTATGAAATTGTTAGCAGATTGAAAATTTCTTATGGGTATGGTGTCATTTCCTTCTACTCTTCCAAATTTTATTAATTTTCAGTGTTGATTTTTAGGATAGGGGAACTAACTCACAATGTTATGTATTCCTATACTAATATTTCTTAAAGGGATATATGTTTTAGGAAAAATCAATTTAAATATACATATGTGTGTGTATATATATGTGTATATATATATACATATGTATGTATATATATATATCTTGTTATTCTTAATTTTTTTTCACTGTCTTTTTTTTTTTTTTATATATATATATATATATATATATATATATATATATATATATATATAATGCTAGCTCCTACTTAAGGAAAAGCCAGTAAATCAAATAGCCAAAAAGCCAGAATCAAATCAAAAAGCCAGAAATCAAATAGGAGCTAGCATTATATATATAATGTTATATATTATATATTATATTTTATATATTATATAATTATAAATTATATATTATAATATATTTATTATATATTAATAATAATTATAATTTATAATTATAAATTATATATTATATAATATATAATATATAACATTATATATATAATGCTAGCTCCTACTTAAGGAAAAGCCAGCGTAATAAAATTCAGAATAACGAGATGGATAATTATGAATGATTATTTGCCTTCATTAATTAAATACATGTTTATTAAGTAGCTATTCTGTGTCAGACACTATGTAAAACATAAGGGTGTGAAGACAAGTAATACCAGACCCTGACCTTGAAAGACTTACTATAAGAGAAGCAATTCAATGCCAGGAGAAAAAAAGGTATTCTGGGTATGGTAGAGACACAAATTTCAATAATCAAAATTCAGATAGTAAGTAACCTTATATTCTCCACTAAGGAACGAAGACATTTCATTGTAGGCAAGAAAAGCCTTTGAAAAGTTTTAAACAGTGAGTAATTGTCAAAATAATGTTTTGTAAATCATACTATTCCAGTAATGGAGAACAGGTTAGCTTGAAAGGATCGAGACCAAACAGGGAAATCAAATAGAAGACTACTGCAGAGCTCACATAAAATATGATCAGGACTTGAGCCAAAATCATAGGGGGAAAGATGGAAGTTAATTGGGGGTAGAGTGGAGAGCGGGAAATGTGTGCCATTAAGGTACTCTATTAAACATTCTTTTACAACAACCATACTTTAGAGGAGATAAGACTATTAGCTATGGGAATTTCCTTACCCAAGAAGGAGACTTCTTCTACAAGGTGGAAGGAGACATATAGGAGAAAGAAGAGAAGAAATATGGGCAAAGGACTTGAATAGACATTTCTCCAAAGAAAATATACAAATGACCAACATGAACGTGAAAAGATGTGCAACATCACGAATCATCAGAGAAATGCAAACCGAGATCACAATGAGGTATCACCTCACAATGGGTATCGCCTCCCATTAGGCCACTATCAAAAACAAAAAAGGAGAAAATAACAAATGTTGGCAAGAATATGGAGAAATTGGAACCCTCTCACCCTGCTGGTGGGGTTATAAAATAGTACAAACTGTCATGGAAAACAATATGGAAAAAATAAAATAAAAATAAATAAATAGAACTACCATATAATCCAGAAATCTCACTTCTGGGTGTATATCCAAAAAAATTGAAAGCAGGGTCTCAAAGACATTTGTACTCTTATCTTCATAGCAGCACTATTCACAATAGCTAAAAAATGAAAGCAACCCAAATGTCCAACAATGGATGAATAGATTTAAAAAATGTGATCTATACATATAATGGAGTATTATTCGATTTAAAATGGAAGATGGGGGGTGCCTGGGTGGCTCAGTGGGTTAAAACCTCTGCCTTCGGCTCGGGTCATGATCCCGGGGTCCTGAGATTGAGCCCTGAATCAGGCTCTCTGCTCAGCGGGGAGCCTGCTTCCCCCTCTCGCCTCTCTGCCTACTTGTGATCTCTGTCTGTCAAACAAATAAATAAATAAATCTTTAAAAAATAAATAAAATGGAAGATGGTAGAGCCGGAGGGAAAACTTTTGTTAACAGAGATTAAATATCCTTATTGGGCTTCTAATTCAATATATTTTTTCCTTTGAAAAATAAAAAAGGACAGGAAATAGAATGGTGATTCCAAGGTATCTGGGTGGGAGCGGGGGTGGGGGGAGAGAAGGAAAGTTGTTGTTTATGGGTAGAGAGTTTCAGATTTGTGAAATCTGTGAAAAAAGTTCTGGAGATCTGTTAACACTACTGAACTATACACTTAAAAATGATTAAGATGGTTTAAAAAAAAAAGAGGAAGAGGAAGGGGAGAAAGAGGAGATGGGAGGGATATGAAAGAGAACAACAAACAGATCAGAGCAAATACATTTACTTTCCCCTCACCTTCTCAGGGTCAGACTTTGGATGGGCTGTGTGATAGATACACTCAGATTGGCTGAGGAGAGCAGTATCCCAGAGCAGGAGTGTTTCTCCTGTGCAGGGTAAAAGCCTCTCAGACAAGCCCCACAGCAGTCACATTGAGCCTTGACCGATGTGACAACCTGAGCAAGACAGAAGTGACTAGGCGAGGTGCCTGATGGGATGGGCCTAGTAGAGTACCTTGTTCCCAGGGGCCAGCATGTGGCTGGAGTGGTCCGAGTGTTGTCATGCCTGCATGAAGTTCACAAAGACCATGGGTGAGGATTCTATAGGAGAGCCACTGCTAAACCAGGGATCATGACCAGACGCCAGAAGTTTGGTCTCACTGTGAGTAAGGTTGAGGGCCAGGTAAGCAAATAGCAGTGTGTCACCACTGTTACTGGGGTCAAGGGCACTTCAGCAGCTCATCAGCAAGAATGCAGAGTGCAGCCCAAGGGAAGACATCCCTCTCCCTCCCATTGCTGAAAGTATAATTAGCACCCCCCTCCCCCCTGCTCACCTGGGTGCCTTCTTGAGAAGATGAAAAGAGACAAGAGAGGGAAAGAAACTTGAGAAGGGGAAAGGAAGAGCAAAACTAGGCTTTGCAGTGCCTGGGGCTGACACATTTTTTTTTTTAAGATTTTATTTATTTGACAGAGAGAGGTAACATAAGCAGGGGGAGCCACAGGCAGAAGGAGAGGGAGAAGTAGCCTCTCCCTGAGCAGAGAGCCCAACGTGGGGTTCGATCCTAGGGTCCTGGGATCATGACCTGAGATGAAGGCAGACGTTTAACCAACTGAGCCACCCAGGCGCCCCTAAGGCTTATACAATTTAAGGACTTATCTTTAGGAAACAGAAATACAAAATTACAAATGGAGAATTGCTAGGGCCACTCCCAAAAACTTGAAGAGGTCCCAGAGAAGTGAGGGATCCCGAAGCATAAGCTTCCCTTAAATTCACTTGTGGGAAGAAACCCTGAAAAACTGATTAATTGCCAAAAAGAGACTGTTTTGAACCCAGAAAGATGAAGGTATTTCATCTATGCTTTAGCATAGCCAATGTGCTCTGCCGTCAGTGGGAATGAGGTCTCCAGAGTACAACAAAAATCAGTTGTAGAAAATAAAGTAAAGATATGAGTCCTAGGGTATAAATTTCTACCACCTGCTACATTTTCTAAGTTCAGAGATTTAAAAGTCACTTTGTAAATTGCTCAAAAAGGAATAAGCTACAGGAATTTGGATTTGAATTTCATAGCTTTTTGAGTTTAACCCAATCATGCCCATAACAATGAGGGATGCAAATCATTTGATAGTAATAAATGTGAGAATGATAAGATCACCAGATACCTACTTCCCATGAATATTTTTCACTTTTCCTGGAATTGTAATGTATATATACTGAGCTATACTGAGATACATTCTATGACAGCAGGTTCTCAGAGAGTACATGAGGTCCTCCCTTTTCCAACTACATAGCTGTCTAAGGCTGGATTTTTTTTTTTTTTAAATATACACTTCAACCAAAACAACATTTCACAACAGATTGAATGCAGGAGCAGACATGCGAATCCAGCTGTCTTTTATTAAGCCAAAAAAAGATGGAGATTTGCAAAACTGTAAAACAAAGCCACTCTCCTCACTAATCTTTTCTGTTTTTAAAAATAATTGTATTTACATATGAATGTATAATATGTAATACAAATTATGTTCCTTATGTTAACAGCAATAAACCTGTCATATTACTTTAAAATAAACTAATAGGGGCCTCTGGATGGCTCAGTCAGTTGGGCATCCGCTTCGGCTTAGGTCATGATCTCAGGGTCCTGGGATCAAGCCCCGTATTGGGCTCCCTGCTCATCGGGAAGCCTGCTTCTCCCTCTCATGCTGCCCCTGCTTATGTTCCTCTCTCACTATGACTCTCTCTGTCAAATAAATAAAACCCTTTTAAAAAATAAAATATAATATAATAAATAATAAATACATTTAAATTTCTCTAATATGTAATAAAAATACATTTAAATAACTGATATAGAAGATATTGATATAACCCACATTAATCACAGTTCTGTGGGATCCTCAACAATTGTTAAGAGTGTAAAGGGATTCTGAGAACCACTAGTCTGTGAGAACCAAGGTGTCTGTTTTTTGCTGTTGTTGTTGTTTTAAAGACTTTATTTATTTGATAGAGAGCGAAAGAGAGAGAGAGCATAAGGAGCAGGGAAAGGAGAAGCAGGCTCCCCACTGAGCAGGGAGCCCCCTGTGGAACTCCATCCCAGGACCCTGGGGATCATGACCTGAGCTGAAGGCAGACTCTTAACAGACTGAGCCACCCAGGCACCCAAAATGTATGTTATGCAGCAAGCTTTATTCCAAAGGAATAATAATGAGATATTGTTGTACTTTTATGGAACAGAGGACCCAGCCAAGATTAAGGAATACATAAATAGCACAGACACCATGTTAACAGTGGCTTCAGACCTCAACTTCAAAGTCACCCTCTTAGGAAAGTCTTCCTTGACCACCCTCTCCAGAGAAGCCTCTCCCAGTTTCTCTCTCTCTGCATGTCCTTACTCAATTTCCTTCAGAGCCCTTTTTCAAAATCTCTAATTACCTTATTTCCTTGTTTGGTTTTCTATGTGTTTATTTTCTGCAGTTCCCTCTTTTTTCTTGCTTATTTACTGATCTCTCCCTTCCAATATCAGCCCCATGCAGACCCTGGACGTCTCGTTCAATCTTCTGTCCCTCACCTACCTAAAGATCTGACACGTAGTAGGAGCTTAAGTAATACTTGTTGACTGACTGAACAAACTGACTAACTCTATTAAATACTCACTTCCAGAGCTACAAAATGAGAAAACAGAAATCTAAAGAACATTTTTTAATGTGATATTTGCCCTTCTTCTCTGAAATAGTAAATGCTTCTTAAATATTAAAGGAACTGCTGTTCTCCCTCTATTTTTCTTGTGAAGTGCTATGGTCTTGCCTACAACCAAGTCTGCTTAGACCTCCAACTAGGAATATTTTCTGATAGTGGAAGATGGCCCCCAACTGCATTCCCCCAGGGAACCTGCTAGAGTGCCTATGGGACTGACAGAACTTTTGTTGTATATTTATTTCTGACAAGATTTACTGCTGCTTTTTGCCTAATTTGTTCCAAGAACAGTAGCTCAGACTTGACCAGCATATCAAAAATCTCCCCACCTAAACATACATCGCACGTGCACGCACAAACACACGCACACGCGCACAAGCACACACGCACACATGCACACACGGGAAGGCGGGGGTGGGGGGCGGAGAGAACTGAACTCAGGCTATAATAAACATATATTTAAAGAACAGATTGGTGCTAAAGGACTTCCAGCGTCTTCACCCAGGCTCAGGACATTTGTTATGTATTAGGAAGAACATACAGGACCATGTATGCAACCAGCATTTCCTTAGGCAGAGAATCCGATCTTTGTCCATGATCAGTTTGCAAACAGTGTCCTCATATTACATCTGGGTCAGGGTTTATGTCCGTCTGGACGGTGTGGCTACTGCAAAGGCATAGCCTAGTTATAGCACTTGCTACTTGTCCTATATCTGTCCCCACCAAGAGTGTGACCTGGCTTAAGTCAGTAAACCCTGTGTTGTGGCATTTCCTACTTATGTAACATAGCAAATAATACCTGTCCTAGGTACCAACCCTGTAAGGCAAAGATTCATGCGATTAGTGATGGCAAAGCTCTTTGTTGGAAAGGTGCTATTTCAATCACACATACTACACGTACTATTATTAGGGCTCCCTGCAATTCCTCAGCTAATGGACTACACAACAGATGGGGCCTTGAAGACGTTTGAGATTATTGATATTTCCCTTGGATTTTTTTTTCCTTTTCCCACCTCTCTTATTTATTATTTATTAAAATTCTAGCTCTGATCTACATAACCAGAAAAAAAAAAAAAAAAGCAGAAGGCTTCTGTGTTTGGACTGAATTTGTGAAGATCACCCTAACCAGACAGTCTCAAATGTATCAATCCTGTGTATTTGTAAATGCACCCGGGGTCTTTCTAGCAGAACAGACACAGCTGGATAAAGCGATTACAGAGGTGCTGGAGTTTAATGAAGTCGAGTGGGTGGTTTGTGAGTTACTTTTCTTTCTTTGAAAATGTTCTGTTTTGGTGTTTGATGTTTGTGAAATAAAACAGAAAGCAAAACATTTTAAGCCCTACGTATATTAAAAATGCTTCCCTGGGAGGTCTAACATGAGCCCTTTTGGCTAAACTAATAGAGTAGCATGAACTATTAACCAGAGACATACTGATCATTTACAGTTCTGCAAAGGAAGGAATCGGGAAGGCTCACTTGCTAGTGGGGACACTGGTCACTGGAAGATAGGAGAAGAGAAGCAGAGGGATAGATCTGGCGGGTGGAGGTGTAACAGCAGGGATACAAAAGATTTAAGACGCAGCCTGATTCATAGACCTAACAGATACATCTCACATCCCGCAGCCTACACCACCACCTTGCCTTCTGCTTAAAGCCGCCTCTGGTCAAACCAATCCCAGTTGAGTGTGATTGAGCCTTTATTTTCATAAAAGTGATTCAAACAGTTAACTCACTGCTGGGATGCAACTTTAAATGGAGAATGAGACACTTCATTTGGCCCCTATTTGGTTTAACCCATTCCCATAAAGGAGGCTGCTGCTGGTGGTGAAGCAAGTCTTCAGCGAACAGGCTGCTGCTGGGCAGAATGGAGAGAAAGGACAGGTTGCACCTGTTTATTGCTGCTTGGTGTTGTTCCCAAATAAATGGATGCTAATTGAGAGGGAGTGCGCCTTCATACGGCATGACACCTTGGGTAGATGCTAGGTAGTCTCAGGAGGGCTGCTTTAAATTAAAGCTAATGCTAAACTCTGCTTAATTAGCATCACTGTAACGGATTTTGCTTTTCCCTGTTAGAAGAATGTGCTGTGTTACAGTTTTCCTGCCGCAAAATACTAAACTATATGATGAAGGTGAAGAAGGGATTCGAGCACTGAATGACTTGCTGGCAAGGCAGACCAGAAGGGATGGCATTTCACTAATTGAGATGAGTGGTGTACCTACTCGATGGGTGGGATACAGAATGGAACAATGGGAAGAAATCCTCAGAAGGACACCATTAATCTGGAAATGATTATAAATCAGATGGGGTTGGGGACCTATAAGCAATTCCCGATGAAAAATGAGTCAGTCACTCTGAAACAGTCTGTGGCAAAAAGCGCTAAGGATGCTGAGAGCTAAAACCCCTGAATCCATATAATTCATTTATACCTGATGGGAGTTTAATAGGAATAGCAGAGGTGGGAGTAGCCCCTTCTTTTGCCAGATATCACTGCCAATCAGCACACCAACGGCTCTACCTTTGACCTTCATCTCATCTCTGACACTGGCTTTGGCTTTGCTCCCATTTCCACACCAGCTGTGCAGGCTTTATGCATTCAAGTTCCTCCCTTGAGCGGCCAGAATTAGAGGTACCACCCTGGCTGCCCATTCCCCAATCTGTTTGGTGACTTTGCCTGCAGCAGAGGTGGAAGTTCAAGATTGGTTGTTTCCAGACTGGCCACCGGACACTAAGCTCTGGTCATTGCATAAGTCCAGCCGAGCCAGAGGGGCTTCCCCAGTTTAATCGAGCAACAAGTAGCCCAGAGAAAGAAATTCAAGCTTATGGCTCTACTTAAACTGGCTTACTAAGTGAACTGCCCGGCTCACAGTCTCAGGGGAGAATTTCTGAGGATGGCCACTCCTCGGCTGCTTACCTCTGCCAAAGAGGCCTGTTGTTATCCCAGAATAAAGAGATGATTATTCAGTTCTCTGATGCAAGTCAAAACACTCACATCTCCTGCTCACAAGGAGCCAGCATAAAATGGGTACTGAGTTGGGAGAACAGGTGTGTTTGCGCTTGGAAGAAGCAGCTAGGGATATGAAAATGACTTAGCAGCTGGTGAAAAAGAAGATTGAAATTGTGCCAGGCAAAGGGTGTTTTTTCCCTAATTATGCAAAAGCCTTAATTCCATTGATCACGTTGTTCTCTTCTTTCTCCATCTAAATAATATAAAATCTATGCAACAACTCTTTTGGGAAGTTAAAAACATTGCCAGGGATGCCTATTAAGGGAATTAGGGTCAAGAAACACTCTTTAGTAGATAACCTTGCTATTTTCTCTGGGTTTGTGAACCATGATAAGCTTAATTAGAAAAAAATAAAAGATGTAATAAAATTAGATGTAGTCATTAGAGCTTTAAAAAAAATGACATGGAAAGAGTAACCTCGGGAAACAACAACCAGGAAACCTCAAAGGCTCTTGTTCTTCATTTGCGCTGTTAGTTAATTGTTGGCATTCATTCCTTCACTTATCTGACAGAAATGTATCAAATATGTATTTTGTGCCAGGCACTGAGCTACACTTTTAGAACACAAGGATGAAAAAGGTGCTTTCTGCCTTTTGCAATAGCCCACAATCTAAGGGTAAAAAATCCACTTCACCCCTTCTTCAGCTGATGTGGTGATTGGGGCAGCTACGTAGACAGAACTTTGTTCTAATTGTACGGGTTAGTCTCATTTCAGGTGCAAATGCCATTCTTAAAAGTTGAATCTTTAGTTGAATTCTTCTGATGATTTCTGAGAAACTCAGCCAATGATTTGAATTGAGGGCAAGACCTTGTATGATCCTGAAGACCCACATCTCTCCTCGCCTTCTCTGTGAGTGTGTAAGTGATCCCATGTGAGAACATAACACAGACATGCTCCCTACTTGCACACCCAAATAAAGGAAAAGACCAAAAAACAACAGACTGAGAAATCATCCCTCTCCCCCCAACCCCCCGTGTTCACACAGAAAAGAACGACCACTTGAAAGGGTGTTAGGGGCATCCCTGCCCCTTGTCTCAGTTCTCTCCCACTCAAGAAGGCAACATGTGCCGAGCCACCAAGGAGCTGAGGCTACCTCCCGACTCTACAGCTTGCGGTTGTGAACCAGCATTACACATCTCTGCACACTGTCAGAAACAGTATCAGCAGACCTCGGAGCTGGAAACAGCAGTCGCAGTATGAGGTTCCATGTCTCTCTGTTTGACTTATAAAGTGTCAATCATTGTGTGGTCTCAGATACATTGAGTTGCTCACTGTTTGGTAACATTGCAATGACAATGTGTTTTAAATATATGCTGGAAGGACAATTTAAACACTTGACAGCAGTGAGAGTCAAGACAGACCATATTTTCCTTTCTGAATCTAGTATGCAAGAGAATCTGCACATCCTGCCAGTGTTTTATTGTCATTTACATAGTCTTCAAATGTAAAAGTGTTGCTTTAGCAGGCATTTCGCTGGTTGGTTTCACCTTGGGAGCCTGAGAGAGGGAGGAAAATTACTGGATGAGAAGAACCGAGAGAGCAGGAGCCAAAGGCACCCATCTGTAGGTTTCCCCTTTATTTTGCTTGCTCTCTGTGTGTGCCATCTCTTTTCTAAACTCCTACTTCTACCCCCGGGCTACCATCTCGGAGCTTACACCCTCAAGTGGTCCACGCCATCTTGTAAAAAATGGTCATCCAATTTCCTTAGGAGAAAGGATCCAAGGAGAATGTAAAGAAAGAAAAGATATAAAACACATGGTGGCAGGAGAATTCATTCAAATATTAAAACATGCTTTATTCTAAAATTACTTTTCCCTCCTTGGCCCCTTTTGCGAAATAGAGCCATGCTCTTTGGACTCCTTTGCCCCAGAAATCCAAATGTTTCCCTCCTAACTTCGCATTTCAAAAATTGTGAATTCTTTAAAGGCATTATGTTAGGAGGATAAGGAGAGAAAAGCTGGCTGGACAGAAAAGCTTTCCTCACATCCAGGAAGAAAGTGAGGAGCCTAAAACCTGAACCTTCCTGCCTAGATAGAACTTCAGCAGAAATGTCCATGCCAGATGTCACAGAAGCAATAGAGTAGACTGCTGCAAGGGGACCTACCTCACTGCTTTAAACTGAGAGCACATCAGTGGTGACCATAATGGACCTTAAAGGCTTTGCCCCATTTTCTGGGCAGAAAAAAAAGATTTTAAGATTTTGTTTATTTATTTATTTATCTGAGAAGGAGAGAGAGAGTGCATGCAAGCAAGGGGAGGGGTGGAGGGGGAAGGAGAGAGAGAATCTCAAGCAGACGCCTCACTGAGCATAGAACCTGATGTGGGGCTCAAACCCAAGACCCTGAGGGCATGACCTGAGCTGAGCTGAAATCAAGAGCAGGCTGCTTAACTAACTGAGCTACCAGGTGCCTTTTCTGGGAAAAATAGAAACCTCTGGGAGGAAGAAAAAGGAGCACAATAATGACAGAGTTTTGGTTTCCTATCTGCTCAGTAACTTACAGGGAATAAAGTAACATGCCGTTTGTTGGTCACAGAAGTTTGTGACTCCAAATTCAACAGTTTCAAATACTAACAAAATTAACTAACCACATTTGTCAGCAGTTAATTCTACTTAGGTGTCTTTTTCTCCCGGGGAATGTGGGGTTGCTGTTATTTCTTTCTTGACTGTAGTATGTAGGGCAATGCTGATTTCTCCAAGTGTCATGAATTTGTGGTCAGAAGACCTGGAGTCTATTATTTGCCTCTCGATTCCATTCCACAAACTTTAATTGAAGGCTGTTTTGTGGTTATCGAGAACTGTGAAGGTTGTGAGATTTTACTCTATTGATTCAATAACAAGTTAGCCTGTCAGAGTTTCATGATTGTTTGCTGATGACATGAGACTCTCAGATCAGGGATAAAGGACTTTATTACTCACGACAGAGCAAGCAGCATGAGTAGCATATTTTTATCATTCTTCCTTGTCTTCAAGTCCCACAGAGGCTATACTGATGGGCCTAAATTGGTGCCTGCACATGGAGTGGGCTCCATTTCAGTAAAGGAAACTTGAAACTTAGGGAACTTGAATCTTTCATACTGGGCAGCAAGCATGCCTGCCTTTTGCTCTGGGGGAAACACTATCTCTGCCTTCAAAGGCTGTCTGCTAAACAAACTTCCTTGGAAAGACATTCCAGAGCAAAGGGCAGTCCATGTCTCTGGTTCCAAGACATGCAGAAATGTGACTGTGGAAAATTGTCTCCCAGCAGTGGTAAGCCTGCTCTAGCACTTATAAAAACTAAAGAAGCATGACCTCAACCCTCAAAGACTCCAGTGAAAGAGATCCATCAGCTGGTATGGGACTATAAGCAAAGAACTTCACTTTTCAGTGCTTCTCTTTCTGTGATTATAAAATAGCAGTGATATCTGCCCACTCACTGCTTATTTTGAGAAATAAAGGAAAAAGAACAGTCTGACAAATGCTTTGAGTTTCATGATGGACACTCTAAAATAGAAAAACATCAGATAAAAAACACACTGGTTTCTAATCACACTTTATTCTCTGATGCCTTTGGAAGAAGCATGAAAAACACATAGATATTTCATTCGGATAAGGTAGAGATACTGATTTTTTTTTTTAATGCTGGACATGCATATAAGCCATGAGTATCATCAAACTACAAAGCTGACCAGATATGCTTAAATGCTCTGTTCCATTTGAAATCACTGTGCAGATTTCTGGAAAAAATCAAATACATTTGCTGTCTCTTTATCATATCACTTATAGCTGGGAAGGACTACTGATCTGTGATCCCAGAGTCCTCCTTCCCCATACCCATCATCATCCACACACATAGTTGGCAGGACTGCTGACCTCTCTGTCTTCTAGTTGGGGGGTAACTCATCTCCTCTTCATTCTCCCAGTCTTAACTTCCTCTCTACTGCCTACCTAGTTTCCACAGAAAGTCAAAACTAGATGTTATGCTTAGAGACACAAGAATCATCAGACTGCACAGGCTATCTTTAGAAGTGTACCTAAATTCACGGCACCTGGGTGGCTCAGTGGGTTGAAACCTCTGCCTTCGGCTCAGGTCATGGTCCCTGGGTCCTGGAATCAAGCCCTGCATCGGGCTCTCTGCTCAGTGGGGAACCTGCTTCACCCCCTCTATCTCTGCCTGCCTCTCTGCCTACTTGTGATCTCTGTCTGTCAAATAAATAAATAAAATCTTTAAAAAAAAAAAAAGAAGTTTACCTAAATTCAGACATAGAATCTCCAGCATCCTATAGTCAATTCTAATACCACATGCATTAAAAGTTGTCCTACATTTCCCTGAAGTCATGGTTCACCTGTGTGCTCTATAACCCCTGAATGAAAGTGCCTAGGGCCACACCCCAGATCTAACTAATCAGAACATCTAAAGATGAGCTAGAAATATGCATTTTGGGGGTGCCTGGGTGGCTCAGTGGGCTAAGGCCTCTGCCTTCATCTCCTGCATGATCTCAGTGTCCTGGGATCGAGCCCCGCATCAGGCTCTCTGCTCAGCAGGGAGCCTGCTTCCCTTCCTCTCTCTCTGCCTGCTTGTGATCTGTCTGTCAAATAAATAAATAAAACCTTAAAAAGGAAAGAAATATGCATTTTGAAGAGCACCACAGGTGATTCTGACAGCCACTATGTTTGAGAACTGCTCCTTTAAAATCATCACCAATAACTTCAATAGTTATGTTTAGTTTAAATGACAGAAATACAAGATAGGAGCATAGGCCATTCACTGAAAGGTTAGAAAAAAAAAGCAAGAGTCAAAAATATTTTTAATTAAATAAAATGATGTCTAAAGACCAAATGTATCTTAATAACAGACATACATAAATAGCCTGATTACCTTTATTAGGAGGCAGAGTCTACAAAGATTAAATACCTGACAATAGGAAAATAGTTAACTAAAATATAGTACATCCACTCCATGGAATATTTTGCTGTTGTTACAAATGATCATTATGAAAACTATTAAGTAATATGAAAGTATTTATGAGAAAATAAGCAAAAACATAGAGCACAAATTGCATGCACATTATACTACAGCTAAATATATGTATGTATTAGGAGAAAACTAAGAAAAGGTCAGAGTTATAAAAATTTTAAGTGAATTTCCTCCTCCATTTTTTTAAAATATATGTAATGTTGTCATTTTCCTAGAATTTAAACTGAGGAAATAGATTGTGCTAGAACCCGAGAATCCAAATTGCAATTTAAGCCTTCTGACAATCCTACCAAGGAGATTAGCAGCACTATTTTGCAGGTATTATGAAACAAGACAATCAGTGACAGTGACTAATTCCTCTTACCTTGATTTCTGATGGAGCCAAATTTCACTCTAACATACTAACGTCTTTTCATTTCCCATCTTCTTCTCACTAATATCCAACTACATATCAAGACCTCTTCTCAAACTAGAAATCAAAATTCTCTCCCTCTTCTCTTCCATCCTTAATGACCTCAATTACTCTCCAGAAAGTGCCTGCATTTCTGCTCTCTATAAATCCACAGGTCATCTGTCCAAACTTAGAATTCACAATAAATTTTGCTTTGCAGTGCAAAAGCCACTGATTGACCTATCAAAATTGGAGATACTTGGTTTTTTTGTTGTAGTTGTTCTTCTTAGAGTTTCAACTTAGGAAGAGAGAATTTTTCCCTCTACTTTTAAGTTGAAAACATACAATATTGAAAGCCTCAGGACGAAATACTCTTCTTAAACCATCCCCTTATTTTATATGCAGTAAAACAGTACAAGTAAATTAAGTCCTATATCAGCATGCCATGAAAGTTTGTTTCAAAGTTGCGATACGCAAGAGCTCAGGCAAGATATTGAATGGCAGCCAACATCCAGCCAGAGCTTTGCTCACCAGATCTGTTCTTTTGTTGAGGTAACACCTGGAAGGGAGTGTACATTCTCTGCTGGGAGAAGAAGTCTGCTGTATGTTTGTCTATTTTTAAAGCTCTTTGATTGCATGATTTTCACTCCATCAAAAATGCCTGCCCAGGAAGAGTTTTAATATAACAGACAACCTGTGAATACAGAATTGTTCCCTTTCTTAGCATCATCCCACCCCCCCCCCCCACCCCTTCTCTGATCTTCTAATTGTACTGGGAAACAAAGTGCTGGATCAGACCCTGCCAAAACTAGTCTTAGTGCTCAACTTCTTCAGGCTCTGGAACAGAGTAAGACCTGGATTCCCCTGACTTAAGGGAATTATCCTCAATTCTAGTATCTGTCCCACCCAAGCACAATTCCAGGGAAACGCAGTAATAATGATCCTGGTGTCCCTGATAATGGCATAGCTCCTCAAGGTATAGAGTATAAGATGTAAGCTAGCACTATATACCTACAGTAAGTCTATTTATGAACCTTTAATTTCATAAGCTACAGTGTATATATATTTATATATATGGACAGCCATCAACATAAAGAATTATAAATATTATTATCATCATTATTGCATCTCTCATCTAAACTCTGAATAAAGAGGAAATCATCAAACATTAAATTGTAGGTGGGGATATCCCAAAGTAATGCACTGGATGGTCTTTGGACTAGTTACAAAACTGTTTTCCGCTTGGCTGACTCTCATCCAGATGAATGAATATTCACACCCATGCCTGATACTGAAACCGTAGCTTGTGACAATCATGTGCCCATACAGCTGTCCCAAACCACCACGAGACTGCTTCTTTAGTCAAACCCACCTTACAGGTTTTATTAGTTCTTTATTCGTTGGTATTTTTCATAGAAGTGCTCATTTTTAGCACTTCCTCCAGTTCAAATCCAACAGAAAGTCTAGCTTTCATTTAGTTATTCAAGATTTGTGTCCATTTTGTGGAGTCTATCAAAAAATGTTCTCATGAGCTCAGCCTTAGTGATTCAAACAAGTAGTCTTGAATATATTAAATTATAGTGAAGAGACAGCCTCAGAATTAACCTTTGAAAAGAGTCAGTCCCAGCAACTTCCAGAAATATGCAGGGTCTCAGAAATTCATAACATTTATTTTGAGAGTTAAATCTGAACTAATTTCTGAATTAGACTGTTTGAGGCTACCACTCTATTCCAATTCCTCCTGGGTCTAACTCAAATCAAGGCTTAAACCCCATGTAGCTCCCTGAATTCTCTTGCATGTCTCCAGGCTTGGGAAATCTGACCCTCCACCTAAATTTGCAAAGATTGCCAGTCCAGAATCAGTGGCTATAGGATTTAGAGAGAATCTGGGAGCGAAACTGACATTTGACTCTTCTGCTCCTCAAGGAGAGAAGGAGCATATCATAGGATGGGAATAGCCAAAGATCTACCAGAAAGAGAATGATGGGAGGTGTTATGAAGTGAGGGGAATCTGATCACAACTGTCCACATCTACTCCTGTTTCACATGCAATTTAGTTGTTGATTCTTAAAGAAACAATTGTCAGCAGTAGGGCGAGTGTAGGAAACACAGTGATGGACATAAAGAAATATGATCTCACAATGGGGAGCACAGCATGTGTGCCACAGAGAGACCATAGGCTCCAGAGACAGACATACCTGACTTCAAATCCCAATCTGCCCTTTACTACCCAGGTCCAAGTTCCTTAGTCTCTCTGAGCCTCCTTTACCTAGGGAAAAGTATCTAATTCAATACAAGGTAGTTGTGAAAACAAAATGAGAGAGTCCAGCCCAGCACAGAATGGGTACCCAAAAGAAGTTAGTGTTTTGCTGCTTTCCTTCCTAGGAATCTGCAAACTGGTGTTAATGAAAAGAATTTCCTCATTTCTAAGATTAGCCTTTTGTGAAGCGCTCCTCTTCAAGGCAGTCTAATTAACACCCATTCTCCACTTCACCCCTGCATTCATCAACTTAATCACTAGCATGAGGTCATGGAGCACTTCTAGGCCTCCGAATTCTTAATCCCAATGTAAACTCTGAATATCTGCTTGTGACAGTAAATGTAAATGAAATGAAAACACAATACTATGTTTGTAGTTTAAGAAAAAATAAGTAGATCTTCAAACTTGTGCCCTTCCCTACCTCACCCTTCTAGGTTCTAACGTGTTAAAAAGATATTTCTATTCAAATGTTTACTCTGGTTTTCGTATTAATTTATATAGCATACATTTGTGCTGTGGTACAGCTGCTTTTTTATGGAGTATGAATACTTAATGGTTTTTCCCCTGCAGGTCTTTATTTTAAAAGTCTTTAAAGAAATAAAATACTAGAGACTTTGCAGTGCTACTTGCACATAACAATAAACTACGGAAGTTTTTAAAATTCTGACACATGGGACAGACCTCAAACCAATTAAATCAGAATCTCTGGAGATGGTATCCAGGCACAGGAAGGTGTCTGAGGCTCCCAGATAATTTTATTGAGCAGCCTGTGGGAACGGGGATGGAAGGACATGACTCCTCTCCCCTTTTGTTTATTATACTTCAGAGCCCTGCTCCCTACCGATTAATCTTCGAGTCCCAACTGGAGCCAAAACACTGGTTGGGAACTTCGAAGAGCCACATCATCTCTTCCCAGGAAGGAGCCCTTTGAGTCTGCAATGACTTTCCAGGCACAGCCTGGCAGCATTTCCTATGAGACAGTTGTTCCTTTCAAGCTGCCTGATGACTTGGCCTGACCGGTGTCCCAGCCGAACGGGGCTCCTCTCCTAACCTGGTGCTAAGAATGCCCCCATCTTAGAACCAACTAGCAGACTTGGTTCTGTCTGCTAGTCCTCCGGGTCCTGGTTTCCTCAGCAGAGCAAGAACCACCAGGGATGTTGTCAAAATGCAGATTCTGGTTGAGAAATGTAGAGGCAGGGCCCTGAAATTCTGCATTTTGAATAGTCTAATGCTGCCGGTGCTGATCAGTCAACCACACTAAGGTAGCAAAGGCGGAGATGGTCTTTTTCATCTCTAAATCCTAGGGCAGAGCACAATTCTATTGTTTCAAGACTAATTTTCTTTGTCCCACGACTTCTCTTCCAGAGCCCTTGGCAAATATCAATGACCATTCATAACATTCTTTGTCTTTGAGCCCATATTTCACCTTAGAATCCTTCTCAGCACAGGGACCTACTCTGTATCCAATACTGTCATCTCTGGTAGGGATATAATGGGAGTTCAGAGGAAGAAAGAATCAGCTCCAACTAGGGGCATTCCCAAAGGGAGTTGGTTTTGTTCAGACCAGACAGACAATTCAGTAGCACCTCTTTCTTTGTGACACCAGCCTCCAATGATAATAAACCCCTGTATTTAAGTGTTCATACACTTAGGATAACATTAAATATTCATTTTATATGTAACTATATAATCATAATTTGTGCTTTCTTGATACTTCTCCTGAAATCTTTGTTGCCTTCCTGATTTACTACTAATAATAGGAAAACAACAATTTCAAATGGTACTCAGAAGTAACATTGATAGAAAACCTCTGGGTGACATTTATGATGGGCTCAGCTCTTGCTGATGACGGGAAATTGGGTCTGGAATTTGAAGTCGTTTTTATCCCACACTCTGCCACCATCCAAAGAACATGGTCTCTTCCTGACTCTTGTTTCTTATTTGTTTGTCAATGGTATTTCACTGGATATTGTTGTGGCTTAACTCAACACTTCCAAAATGTTTGGATTTTATAAACCAGTAATATTTTCTAAAACATTTTGGGGAACAACATAAGGTTGTTAATCTTTAATTTGCTCGACAAAGATATAAAAACAAATAACTGCTATCCACTAACTCTGTTGTTTTATTTTTAAAAACCATGTATTGATACCAAAAAATAATGTAGGAAGGAACAAATCTCAGAATGAAAAGCAGTTCCTTAAAATGAATAAACTTGGCTTTACAGGAGAAAGCACTACCTTATCCTTCTCATTTTGCATGGTCTGATCAAAATTTATTGATCAGTGTCCTTTGGGTACCACAGGCTTAAGCAACTGGAGCTTTTGAAATCAGGTAATGTTTTTCTCATCAATGACAAGGACCAGGGTCTTTGCTCAAGGAATGAGTTGGCTCTTTTTGAGCCAGGCTTCCTTACCTGCCTAACCTAATCTTGTGCATATCATGCTTTTAGTGCTCTGCATCGTGGACATCCAGCTGGTCCTGGAGGACCAGTTTCTGTATCTATTTGTCCCATCTCAGCTTCCTTCTCCTTCTTGCTTGTCCATACTGACAGGTTCTAGCATGTTCAAGTTATGGCAATCTTCTATCTATTGAGGAAATGCCAGGTTATGGGGGAGAAAAAAGGGCTTTTTTCTTTTTTCAGTTTTTCCAGAAGTAGAATCTCTGAATTCCATCAAGTTGCCACAGACTGTTTTACACTGTGTGGGTTGCATTCGTGAGCCCATTTATGGGCGGCCTACGCAGTGTAAATACCTAGAAGAGGAACAACATTCTGAGTCTGTCAGGATTTAATTCTGCCATCATTTTTAAGAACTTGTATTAGCTTTGAAGAGAAAGCAAAACTACATTTTCTCCCTTTTTTTTTTTAAAGATTTATTTATTTATTTTAGATAAAGAGAACATGTGGAGGTGGGGAAGGAAAGAGGAGAGTCTCAAGCAAACCCCACAAGGAGCTGGAGCCAGAATCAGGGCTCAATCACACAACCCTAAGACTACAACCCACCCAAGCCAAAAATCAACACTAACTCAACTGCACCACCCAGGAACCCCTCCTAAGTTTTTAAAATGACTTCATAATAGTCAAGAAGAAATCAAAGCAAAGACTTTAGGAATTAGATATATTAACTTTTGAAATCTTTATTAGTTAGCCAATTGTGAAAGCAGTGGTAGGATCCTTCCTTCTGAATCACAACAATGGGATGAATCATAGCGAAAAAAATCCAAGGCCACAGACCCCAGAACCCAAGCAAAGAAGGAGCAAGAATCAGGCCCAGATTGTAATCAAGAGCAAAGCAGAAATAGCACAGAAACTTGGGCTGTTTGAGTCTGGTGATTATGCCAAAATTAAGAATACAGTAGATGAGAATTAGGTCATTATTTGAGGATCAGGAATACAAAAGACCAGACAAAGATGGATACTATGTAAAGTGTCTTCATTCTAGCTTTCTGGGAAAGAAGGCCTAAGAGATCCTACATAGAGCTTCCAGAAATGTACTCCTCTATGGGCTGTAGCCTACAAAATAACTCCCGTTTGCTCAGACTATCCATTTGCCTGTCTGTAGGGAACCACCCTGAAAGAATGATGAAAGTCTCTGAGACTAATTCTACACACCAAACTGGTCCAACTGTATTGACTAAAGCAATACTTTGAGAAAACAAGTCTGTAGATTAAGCCATTTTGTTCTATTTTTAAATATACCCTGCATCTAAACTTTGTGTTTAAATTATCTCAAAAGTAAAATTACTGATGTATACAACAATATAAGTAGATTTGTTCCTGTTGCCTTTGATTTTCATCTGAAGCCCCAGAGCAGAGAACAGTATTAAGAGTCACATTACCTTGGGGCACCTGGGTGGCTCAGTCAGTTGGGCATCTGCCTTTGGCTTAGGTCATGGTCCCAGGGTCCTGAAACAGAGCCCTGCGTCGGTGCCTTGCTCAGCAGGGAGCCTGCTTCTCGCTCTACCTCTGCCTGCCACTCCCCCTGCTTATGGGCTCCTTTTCTTTCTCTTTCTTTCTTCTCTCTCTCCCATAAATAAATAATTTTTTTAAAAAAGAGTCACATTACCTATAAATTTGTTCCAGGATCATCCAAAAAGTTAATCTAGAAACTAAACCTCAAGAATGAAAGAAGGCGAGTTGATGAGTAGTGGAGGAGTTGTTCAGAGAGCTGTCAATGCGTAGTCATTTTCTCTATGCGTCTCATGATAGAATTCTGAAGAATATTTACAAACACACAACCCTTCAAGCCAAATGAGGCGAGAGCTTCCAGAGAATCTCTTAAGGAGACTGGCTTGTATCCACCAAAGTTAGTGAATATAGAGACTCTTACCTGCAAAAGTTTCAAGGCAAGAGGCCAACCTGGACCTGGTGTTAAAAATGGAACAATGAGAGGGATCATCGTAGAAATGGTCCACACTTCTAGAGCTGAGCAATGACACAGGTTTTCTGGTGGTCCCAATGGGAGGTAACGAAGTCTAAGTAAAGGTCTCAAAACAAAGAATCTCTGTAGGATGTACTGTTGAAGCAGGGACTGAGGAGCAATAGTAAGAAACCAGATAGAGATTGTATTGTTCACACCAGGGACACGATGAATGTCTCAAAACTGTGCTCACTTCGGCAGCACATATACTAAAATTGGAATGTCTCAAAACTACTGGGCATCTGCCCTGCAAGAGACCCCCAAAGTCAGGTTATCACTCCAGCCAACCAGTAGTGCATCTTCTGTCACATACCTCTCCTCCCTCCTCACAACCCCTGGAAGACCCAGAGGTAACGTAGTGAGAGAGGGAATTGGGGAATGAAAGATCATGACAGAAAAAGAATGAAGAGCTCTACCATGCCCTCTTTTACCTCTTTCCTTACTATAGGTCCTGAACTAAAACTGGGAGAAAAGTTATTTTTTGTTATATAGAACAAGACCTTTTCAAACCTGAAAGAAGACCGCACATTAAAAACAACAAGGCGTGGGGCAGCTCTGTGGCTTAGTCAGTCAAGCACCTGCCCTCAGCTCAAGTCATGATATCAGGGCCCTGGGATCCAGCCCCATTTGGGGAATCCCTGCTCAGCAGGGAGTGTGTTTGTCCCTCTTCCTTTGCCCCCTGCCATCCACCCCTGCTCATGCTCACTCTCTCTCTCTTTTCCTCTGCCTCTTCCCCTGCTCATGTGTGCACAGTCTCTCTTTCTCTCTCTCTCTCAAATAAATTAATCTTTTAAAAATATAATAAAAATTAAAAAAAATAAAAACAGCAAGGAGACTGCAGACATTTTGGAATTTACTCAGACTTTTTTAAGGGTCGGGGAAAACTCAAATAGATGAAAGGCAGTCGTGGGGGGAAAAAAATTAAGTTCAGCTCATATATGTTATGGGCTACACTATGTTCCACAGAATTCATATATGAATATGAATATTAAAGCCCTAAACCCCTGTACCTCAGAATTTAACTATGGAGACAGGACCTTTAAAGAGGTGAATAAGTTAAAAAGAGGCTATCAGGTAAGCCCTAATCCAACCTAATTGGTGTCCTTATAAAAAGAGGACATTTGGACACATAAGGAGACACCAGAGGCATGCCTACACAAAGAAACCACCATGGGAAGAGGCAGCCATCTGCAAGCCAAGGAGAGAAATCTAGAACAGTTTCCTCCTTTATGGCCCTCTTTTTCTGTCTTACTCTTTCATTTCCTGACCCCCTATCTCAGTGTGTTGCCTCTGCATCCTCCAGATATGTGAGGAGGGAGGAGAGGTGTGGACAGACAATGTACTACTGGTTTGCTGGAGTGATAACTAGGCTTTCAGGGTCCTTTGCAGGGCAGATGACCAGTTGTCTCCAACTTCCAGGTTTTTTACAGAATAATGAGAAAATAACTTTGTCATTTAAGCCACCTAGCCTCTGATATTTTCTTTTGGCAGTCCTAGCAAACCAATATATCTAAAAAAACCAACTAGTGGAGGGGAAAAAATTCTTCTGCTTATTTTTTTGTTTATTTGTTTTTAATGTAAGTTCTACACCCAATGTGGGGTTTGAACTCATAGTCCCAAGACAAAGAATTGCATGCTCTCCCAACTGAGCCAGCCAGGCACCCCAAAAATTCTTCTGCATATTAATTTAAATGCTATATGTCTTATAGCTGCACAACACTTCTGAACCACACCTCTGTCCAATTTAAAATTAACCTAAGGGAGGAGCAAGATGGCCTAAATATCATCAAGTCCCAGGAGTTCAACAAGATAGTTACCATTTTGAACACCTACAAATTCAACAAGAGATTGAAGAGAAGAAGAGCAGCAATTCTAGGAACAGAAAATCAACCACCTTCCAGAAGGTAGGACATGAGAAGAAGTAATCCAAGGTGATATACAGGAAGATAGACAGCAGGTGGAGGGGCTGGCTCCTGGCAAATGGTAGAGCAGTGGAGCACAAAATAGGAATTTTAGAAGTCTGCTCCAGTGAGGGACATCACTCCAGAGGATAAGTGGGGGATGGAGCCCTCACAGGGACAGCATGGTCTCAGTACTCCTGGGGTCACAGAGAGACCAGGGGTGTCTGAGTGTGGCAGAGCTCCCAGGTATCAGAGTGGTGAAGCTGGCTACAGAGACAGAGCCAAGGAGTGGGCTCTCAGCTCTGGGTTACCTTAAGCCACAATCCAAGGCAGGTTGGGCCACTGCTGTTCAGGCAGGGACCCCGTGCATGGCAAAACTGCCCCCCCCTTCCTAACTCTGGGGGAGCAGCACAGGAACACACTGCAGGAACCTGCTGGGTTTGGAGACTCCAAATGGGGCTGCACACCAGAGATAGAAATGCTGGGTCACAGGCCAGGTGAGCTCAGAGTGTGGCTGAAAACCAGGGAGATGGAAGCAATTGATGGCTTTTTTCAAAGGGTGCACTGAGGAGTGTGGCCCTGAGTTATCAGCTCCTATAGGGCCAGAGATTGGGAGGCTGCCATTTGACTCCCATCCTCCAAAGCTGTACAGAAAGCTTTCAGGGAACAAAAGCTCCTGAGAGCAAACCCAAGCAGATTATTTAGCCTAGCCCCTGGCAAGGGTGGTGCAGTTCCTCCTTGGGCAAAGACCTTTGAAAATCATGGCAATAGGCCCCTCCCCCAGAAGCTTAGCAAGAACATTCAACAAGACTAAGCTCATCTATCAGTGAGAATTGTGGAACTCCAGAGCTAGGGAAAAGCAACACGTAAAATTCATGGCTTTTTTCCCCATGATTCTTTAGTCTTTCAAAGTTAAGTTTTTAAAAATTTTTTCTTATTCTATTTTTTAAATTTTCCTCTTTCCTATTTTAATGTTTTTTAACTATTTTATCTTCTTAATACCTTTTTAAAAATCTGTTTTAATTTTCATTGTTATAGCATATTCTACCCCTTCATTGTATTTAACCTTATTATTTTACACATATAGGGTTTTTTTTTTCTTTTAAAATGTTGGGATACAGTTTTTCCTAATAGAACAAAATATACCCTAAATCTAGTGCATGGTTTTGTTCTAGTCTGATCACATTCTTTCCTCTTTTCTTTTTCTTTTTTCAATCAACTTCTTATCTTATCAATTCCTTTTTTAGAGTCTTTTTAAATTTTCATCTTTACAGTCATATTCCATCCTGTCATCATGTTTACCCTTATTTTTGTATATATATATATATATATATATATATATATATATATATAAGATTTTCTTTCTTTAAAATTTTGGGAGGTAGTTTATTCTAACAGACCAAAATACACCCAAAATAAAGTGTGTGGCTCCGTTCTATTCAACAGCCATATATATGTATATGTATATGTATATGTATATGTATATGTATATGTATATACATGATTTAAAGTGAGGGAGTGGAAAACAATTTACCATGCTAATGGACATCAAAAGAAAACTGGAATGGCAATCCTTACATCAGATAAATTAGATTTTTAAGCCAAAGACTATAATAAGAGATGAAGAAGGACACTATATCATATTTAAAGGGTCTATCCAACAAGAAGATCTAACAATTTTAAATATCTATTCCCCTAACATTGGAGCAGCTGTTTATATAAACCAATTAATAGCAAAATTAAAGAAACTCATTGACAATAACACAATAATAGCAGGGGACTTTAACACCCCCCTCACTGAAATGGACTGATCATCTAAACAAAAGATCAACAAGGAAATAAAGGTTTTAAATGACACACTGGACCAGATGGACATCACAGATATATTTAGAACATCCCATCCCAAAGCAACAGAATACACATTCTTCTCTAGTGCACATGGAACATTCTCTAGAAAAGATCACATCCTGGGGCACAAATCAGGTCTCAACCAGTACCAAAAGATTGGGATCATTCCCTGCATAGTTTCAGACCACAATGCTCTGAAACTAGAACTCAACCACAGGAGGAAAGCTGGAAAGAACTCAAATACATGGAGATTAAAGAACATCCAACTAAAGAATAAATGGGTCAACCAGGAAATTAAAAGCAAATTAATAAAATTCATGGGAACAAATGAAAATGAAAACACAACTGTACAAAATCTTTAGGATGCAGCAAAGGCAGTCCTCAGAGGAAAGTATTATAGCAATGCAAGCCTTTCTCAAGAAACAAGAAAGTTCTCAAATACACAACCTAACCCTACACCTAAAGGAGCTGGAGAAAGAATAACAAAGAAAGCCTAAACCTAGCAGGAGAACAGAAAGAATAAAGATCAGACAGAAATCAATGAAATAGAAATCAAAATACAGTAAAACAAATCAATGAAACTGGGAGCTGGTTCTTTGAAAGAATTAATAAGATTGATACACCCTTGGCCAGACTTATCAAAAGGAAAAGAGAACGGACCCAAACTAATAAAATCATGAATGAAAGAGGTGAGATCACAACCAACACCACAGATACAAACAATTATAAGAACATATTATAAGCAACTATACGCTAGCAAATTTGACAATCCAGAAGAAATGGATGCAATCCTAGAGACATATAAACTACCAAAACTGAACCAGGAAGAAATAGAAAATCTGAACAGACCCATAATCAGTAAGGAGACTGAAGCAGTCATCAAAAAATCTCCCAACAGGGGCGCCTGGGTGGCTTAGTGGGTTAAAGCCTCTGCCTTCAGCTCAGGTCATGATCCCAGGGTCCTGGGATCAAGCCCCACATCAGGCTTTCTGCTCAGCAGGGAGCCTGCTTCCTCCTCTCTCTCTGCCTGCCTCTCTGCCTACTTGTGATCTCGATCTCTCTGTGTTACATAAATAAATAAAATCTCAAAAAAAAAATCTCCCAACAAACAAGAGCCCAGGGGCAGATGGCTTCCCGGGGGAATTCTACCAAACATTTAAAGAACAATTAGTACCTATTCTCCTGAAACTGTTCCAAAAAATAGAAATGGAAGGAGAACTTCTAAACTCATTTTATGAGGCCAGCATTACCTTGATCCCAAAACCAGACAAAGACCCAATCAAAAAGGAGAATTACAGACCAATATCCTTGATAAACATGGATGCAAAACTTCTCGCCAAAATACTAGCAAGTAGGATCCAACAGTACATTAAAAGAGTTATTCACCATGACCAAGTGGGATTTATTCCTGGGCTGCAAGGTTGGTTCAACATCTGCAAATCAATCAATGTGATAAAATACATTAATAAAAGAAAGAACAAGAGTCCTATAATACTCTCAATAGATGCTGAAAAAGCATTTGACAAAGTACACCACACTATCTTGATCAAAATTCTTCACAGTGTAGGCTTAGAGGATACATACTCAATATCATCAAAACCATCTATGAAAAACCCACAGCAAATATCATTCTCAATGGGGAAAAACTAAGAGCTTTTCCCCTAAGGTCAGAAACACAGCAGGGCTGTCCACCATCACCACTGCTATTCAACATAGTACTAGAAGTCCTAGCCTCAGCAATCAGACAACAAAAAGAAATTAAAGGCATCTGAATCAGCAAAGAAGAAGTCAAACTCTCACTCTTTACAGATGGTATGGTACTTTATGTGGAAAACCCAAAAGACTCTACTCCAAAACTATTAGAATTCACATAGGAATTCAGTAAAATGGCAGGATATAATATCAAGTTTGCATTTCCATGCACCAACAGCAAGACAGAAATTAGACAAAAAAAAGAGAAATTGAGTTGATCCCATTTACAATTGCACCCAAAACCATAAGATACCTAGGAATAAACTCAACAAAAGAGGCAAAGAATCTGTACTCAGAAAACTATAAAATACTCATGAAAGAAATTGAGGAAGACAAAAAGAATGGAAAAACGTTCCATGCTCATGGATTGGAAGAACAAATATTGTGAAAATGTCTATGACACCTAAAGCAATCTACACATTTAATGCAATCCCTCTTAAAACACCATCAATTTTTTTCAAAGAAATGGAACAAATAATCCTAAAATTTATTTGGAACCAGAAAAGACCTCAAAGAGCCAGAAGAATGTTGAAAAAGAAAACCAAAGTTGGCAGCCTCACAATTCCAGACTTTAGGCTCTATAACAAAGCTGTAATCATGAAGACGGTATGGTATGGGCACAAAAACAGACACATAGATCAATGGAACAGAAAAGAGACCCCAGAAATGGACCCTCAACTCTATGGTCAGCTAATCTTCAAAAAAGCGGGAAAGAATGTCCAATGGAAAAAAGACAGTCTCTTCAACAAATGGTGTTGGGAAAATTGGACAGTCATACACAGAAGAATGAAACTGGACCATTTCCTTACACCACACACAAAAATGGACTCAAAATGTTTGAAAGATCTCAGTGTGAGACAGGAATCCATCAAAATCCTTGAGGAGAAGACAGGCAGCAACCTCTTCGACCTCAGCCTCAGCAACTTCTTCCTAGGAACATTGGCAAAGGCAAAGGAAGCAAGGGCAAAAATGAACTATTGGGACTTGATAAAGAGCAAAAGCTTTTGCACAGCAGAGGAAATAGTTAACAAAACCAAAAGACAACTGACAGAATGGAGAAGATATTTGCAAATGACATATTAGATAAAGGGCTAGTATCCAAAATCTATAAAGAACTTAATCAAACTCAACACCCAAAGAACAAATAATCCAATCATAAAATGGACAGAAGACATGAACAGACATTTCTGCCAAGAAGACATCCAAATGGCCAACAGACACATGAAAAAGTGCTCCACATCACTCGGCGTCAGGGAAATACAAATCAAAACCACAGTAAGATACCACCTCACACCAGTCAGAATAGTTAAAATGAAGAAGTCAGGAAACAACAGAGGTTGGCGAGGATGCAGAGAAAGGGGAATGAACCCTCCTACTCTGTTGGTAGGAATACTCTGTTGGTTGGTGCAGCCACTCTGGAAAACAATATGGAGGTTCCTCAAAAAGTTGAAAACAGAGCTACCCTACAACCCAGAAATTGTACAATTGTACTACTGGATACTTACCCTAAAGATACAAATGTAGTGATCCAAAGGGGCACATACACCCGAATATTTATAGCAGCAAAGTCCACAATAGCCAAACTATGGAAAGAACCTAGATGTCCATCAACAGATGAATGGATAAAGAAGATGTGGCATATATATATTCCATTGTATGTGTGTATATAAATATACACACATACAATGGAATACTGTGCAGCCATTAAAAAACCGAAATCTTGCCATTTGCAATGAGGTGGATGGGACTACAGGGTATTATGCTAAGCGAAATAAGTCAATCAGAGAAAGGCAGAAAGGCAAGTAGAGTATGATCTCTCTGATATGAGGAATGTGAGAGGCAGGGCAGGGATCATGGGAGATAGGGAGGGAAAAAATGAATCAAGATGCGATTGGGAGGGAGATAAACCATTAGACACTCTTAATCTCACCAAACAAACTGAGGGTTGCTGGGGGGTTGGAGGGGAGTGATAGGGAGGCTGGGTGATGGACATTGGGGAGGGTATGTGCTATGGTGAGTGCTGTGAAGTGTGTAAGACTGACGATTCACCGACATGTACCTCTGAAGCAAATAATACATTATATGTTAATAAAATAATAAATAATAAAATTAAACTAAATTAACCTAAACATTCAAGTTAAAATTCAGTTCAGTATCTTTTCAGAAATTTTACCATTATACTAGAAAAAGGAAATAAAACTCTGCATCTTCAAATCTTCATATTCCATAATGTCTGAAACTTGCAGCCTCATACTGCTTCCTATCATGTGTCAGAAAAATAAATTCCCTCTACATGAAGTAAATGATCTTTTCTCATTAACATAAACATATATTTAGACAGGAGCACTATCTCCAAGGCTTTAGTTATGTTTCTGTAGCTCTGTAGAGAATATTGAGAGCTCAGTTTCATACCATTTGTAGAAAAGCTACAAAAAAGAATGACAATTAAAGATACAGAGCCTCAGCTGAAATCTCCTCCTCAGCCACTTGGTAGGACTTCCAGCCTTAATACTCTATGGGTAAAAGGAAATCTTGATGGAATTCATGTCCAAGTACTTACTGGATATCTCCACACAAATGCCCTACCCTCTGCCGAAAGGCAACGTCTATAAAACTGAACATTTCTGCCATCATGGTCTTGCTCTTCTTTCTACATCCTTTCATCTCAGTTCTAGGATGGGTGAGAAGATTCTGCGAAATGGCATATTTGTGTGTAGCCCCTAGTATGGTGCCTGGCACAGCAGCTACACTCAATGTCACCCAGTGAGAAACCTGGTAGCCTCATCAACAACTCCCTTTCTGTGGCTTCCCACACTAGGCAGTCCCCATACCCTGCCAATTTTAGATTAGATTATAACATGTGATTCTCTGTATCTGACATAGTAGTCGAATACAGAAATAGAATAGATATATCCTATTCAATTGGAGCTTTCAGCTATTAAAATAATCATTTCCTCCAAACCCTCAGAAAGACCATTGTATAGAAAAGGTGCCTTCTCTAGTTGACAGAAGTCAAATATAAAAATGTAATGGGAAATTCCAAGAAATAAATATTTAAGTTACTTTTATCTTCAAAACGTTACAAGGCGCCAAAGCTAAACCAGCTATGGCCCCACCTGTTTCCAGACCATACTCCCTCCCTCTGGCAAGGAGCACCCCACTGGAGAAAGTCTTTACCAGATCATCCATCATACTGCTGGGCCACCAACTGGACTAAAACCAGGTTTCTTATTTAGGTAGCTTCCCTGACAGGCCCCCACTCCTCTCCAGCCAGTCCCCATGGAGCTGTTATCTGTTTTTAAAGAATGCCCATATCATGGGTCTAAACTAAATGAATGAATTTTCTACTGATTCTGATTATTATAGATTATCTCCTTAAGAGAGTTATATGGTGGTAACAGCATAAGCTCCAGAGGTAGATCGACCTTGATTCAGATCCTGGTTCCATACTGGTAGCTATGTGACTCTTCCACCTTTTTTCCTTATCTGTAGAATGAGAATAAAATTTACTTTATAGTGTGGTTGAGATGATTCAGTAAGATAATATCTTTGTATATAGCCACTAATGTGATAGCTGGCACAGTGAAGTTAATAAACATAGTTTATTTATCTCCTTTAGTAATTTATTTTTGGCTCTCATCTTGCATTTTAAATTACCTTGAAGATCTTGGAAGAAAGACTGGAATCCTCCTAGCAATGACTTCAGCTTATACTAAGTATTGTTATAAATTTCTTTATTTACTGACTTATACTATAATTCTTTTAAGTGTGTTGGGCCAAAGTATTTAGTTGGATAGTTTCCTCAAGTTTCTGGGTGAAAATCAACTCAAGAGAAGAGTGAATGAAATCCTTTAGCCTCTTACTTCTTTGAAGAAGAGCCTTGCTACCATAAGGAGGTTTTCTTAATATATAGTGCCAAAGAGGAAATTCTTCCTTCAGCAATATAAACTCATCCCGTGTGGCCACCTATTAAGCAATAATAGAGAATGTCAGGTCTCAAACCCAATCCTGTATTTCTTTATGCACCAGATACACTGTGAACTATTAAGTGCTTAGCAGAGGCACAGTACTTCTAGCCATTTGTGAGGGTAAAAACTACATACAAATCACGGCCTCTGCTCTCAAAATACAATTATATAACAATGGAGGAATGTCTAAGATAAAGTAAACTACATGTCTGAATCTCAGTGCTGGGAAAGCTCAGAAGAGATGGAAAAGTCTTCTAACTCACAGTAGCCAAAAGCTTCAGCTTGGGGCAAAAACACATCTGATTCAAGAAGTAAATGTCCATGGGGTGTCTCAGTGGTTCGGTTGGTTAAGCATCTGACTCTTGATCATAGGATTTTGAGTTCAAGCCCTGTGTTGGGCTCCATGCTGAGGGGTGGGGCCTACTTGGGGAAAAAAAAAAAAAAGTAGAACATCCAAAACAAATTAAACACTAAACCACTAAACACACTGCATTCATCTGTGCTGGGATAGCTTCATTTTTTCTTCTCAAAAACCCCAACCTCACCCTTGCACACAGGTCAGGAGCTTTCTCTGTGCAACCAACCTGAATGCACCCATTGTTTTTCACATTTTTCCTTTGCCCACCTTCACCCCCACTCCCTCTGCTTTTCTTCTCAAGTTTCTCCTGTGTCCTCTCCCATCCTCACAAACAAGCTCTGTGTGAGAAATTCAAGTGTGCTGGGGAATAGAATCAGAAAGCATTGGTATATTAGAGCTGGTGGACATTTGATACCTCATAGAGTTACTTACTCTTCCCTTCATCTGCCCTTCCACAGTCAAGGACTTTCCACCTTCTGGTATCATTCAGCCATTTTTCACTCTTTTTTTTCACTGAAGAGGTTGTGAGCCACCCTATCATATACAAAGTTCCCAGTGACTGTTATTTCTGCCAAATTTCCCAGATTCTTAAGAATTTCATTCCCTGCCTCTTTCCATGTAAGCTGTTTTAGACAGAATTGAGAAATGGGCAAAACTGCCTTTTGTGCTTGTAGCCTTTTCATTCTTCGCCCATGTTCCTCTTCAGCGACCACCTCCATCCTAATTTCTCAAAAATTCCTCGTTTCCCTTACCAACTGTTAGCATTAGAGTCTCAACCACCTTGAGGTTTAATGGCCCACAATAGTATAATGGCTCTCCTTAACTAGATAGATTTAATTGGATTCAAAGTCTTCTGTTACAAATAAAGGTCAAACCTATTTCAGACATCAGTCAAGGAGGATTTGGGGGGCCCCAAGATTTTGGTGGGGACCACACCTGAAGAGAGACTTTATAGTTAACACTGTTTGACTTACCTTTGTGTAGTATATATAATAGGCTTACATAAAAGCTACTGTTGAATATTAATATAACAGAATATACAAAAACAGATCCCCTACATTCAAAAGTATGCCAGCTAAAAATATATTACCTCCCAGTTCCAAAGCTACCCTTTAATGTCTACACTGAAAACTGGAGCTAGAATATTAAAATATTTCTCCTTTATCAGTGATGTTAACCTTTGTCAGTATAAGGAACTGGAGAGAGAAAGAGAGAGAAGGAGAGAGAAAGAGAAAGAGAGAAAGAAGGCTTCTCTTTCTGGGTCTGGTGTTTTCCATTTGCTTCTGTTTCCTATCTCACTGTTGCCAGCTTCAAATGCAGGGTTCATCCAGTGGCACACACCCCCACTGAGTTTCAGTGGCACACATATGGATGGCTTCCCATCAAGTTTCAGTGGCATTACTATTGACAGTTTTCCAGTGGGTCTCACCAGTGTCCCAGACATCACCATTCCAGCTTTGGCCTATCTGCATTTAGGAGAAGTGTTTCCTGCTTGCCCCAGTATCTTTGGATTAGTTCTGGCCTGGCAATCCCGAAAAGTTCTTGCAATCCAGTGATCTGAAACCACATCTTTCCCAACAGGGCCTGATTTCCAGCCTCGGAGAGAAGGGTTCTTTTTCACATTGCTCCTTCCTTAGGTACCCTCTCTGAATACCTGAGGAATTTTTTGGTTGTTGTTATTTTTTGTTGTTGTTTACTCCTTTATAGATCACCAGCTGTTATACTTTAAAATTCTTTATATTTAACTACTATATGGTGTCTATTTCCTGATTGGATCTGACTGATATAAGATGAGAGATAAGAGGTCTTCATTCCTAAAGAATAAATCTTCAAAGCATTTGTTTAAAAACCCCCAAAATGCAAACAACCAGAGAGATAGTTTGGCTTTCTGCCAAAGTAACCTATTGCAAATGAAGCTTATATCTTGGTTATAATAAATAAGATGGGGGGAAGGGGAAAGCGGTAAGCATTTAAATCTAAGAACAATAGATTCTCCTATTAAACCTGCAAATAAAATAAAATAAACAAACTAATTCAAACTAAATTCAAACCTAGATATACAAGAACCTTAATCAACTGTCAAGTTTCAGTATTGTGCTCAAATGAATGTCATCTGTATTTAGTTTAAAAAATTATCTGGGGGGAAAAAGTTATCTAGGGGAATAGGGAAGAGGAACCCTAATTAGGCTTTCTAAGTTGAGGTATAATTTACATACAACATTATATTGGATTCAGGTGTACAACATAATGATTCAGTATTTGTACATATTGCAAAATGATCACCGTAATAAGTCTAGTAAATATCCATCACCATACATAGTTACAATTTTTTTCTTATAATGAGAACTTTTAGGATCTACTCCCTCAGCAACTTTCAAATATGCAATACAGTATTGCTAACTATGGTCCCTGTGTTGTATACTACTTCTCCATGATTTACTTATTTTATAACTTAAAGTTTGTATTTTCTGACCCCACTCACCCACTTCACCCAACTTTGACCCCCAGTTGGCAACCACCGACCTGTTATCTATATCAACAAGCTCAGTTTTTGTTTGTTTGTTTCTTTGGTGTTTTGGTTTTGGGGTTTTGTGTGTTTGTTTTTTAGGTTCCACATATAAGTGAGATCATACAGAATTTGACTCTGCCTGACTTATTTCATTAAGTATAATGCCCTTGAGGTCCATCCATGTTATTGCAAATGGCAAGCTTTCATTCTTCTTTTTTTTTTTTTTAAGATTTTATTTATTTATTTGACAGAGAGAGAGAGCACAAGCAGGGAGGTCCACAGAGGGAGAGGGAGAAGCAGACTCCCCACTGAGTAGGGAGCACAACACAGGGCTCCATCCAGGACCCTGGAATCATGACCCAAGCTGAAAGCAGATGCTTAACCAACTGAGTCACTCCATTCATTTTTATGGCTCAAAGCTATTCTATACACCACATCTTCTTTATCCATTTATCTATTGATAGATACTTAGATTGTTTCCATATCTTGGCTATTGTAAATAATACTGCAATGACTATGGAGGTGCAGATATTTTTTCGAGTTAGTGCTTTCTTTCTTTCCTTTTTTTTTTTTTTTTTTTTTAATAAATACCCAGAAGTGGAATTGATGATCACATGGTAGTTTTATTTTTAACTTTTTGGGGAAACTTTTCCACAGGGAATCTGCCAATTTAAATCCCCACTATCTATGCATGAGGGTTCCCTTTACTCCACATCCTCCCCAACACTTGTTATTTTTTGTCTTTTGAAAATAGCCATGCTAACAGATATGAAGGGATTTGGTGGTTTTGATTTGCATTTCCCTGATGATTAGTAGTGTTGAGCAGCTTTCTCATGTCCTGTTGGCCATCTGTATGTCTTCTTTGGAAAAATGACTATTCAGATGTTCTGCCCCCTTTTTTTTATCAGACTGCTTTTTGTTTTTGTTTTGTTTGTGTCATTGAAGTTTATGTATTTTTAATGTATTTTGAATATTAACCTCTTCTCAGATATTGGATGTGCAAATATTTTTTCCTATTCAGTAAGTTGCCTTTCCATTTTGTTGATGGTTTCCCTTGCTGTGCAGAAACTTTTTAGTTTAATGTAGTTTCACTTGTTTACTTTTGCTTTTGTTTCCTCTGCTTTTGGTATCAAGTCCAAAAAATCATCAAGACCTATATCAATGAACTTACCACCTACGTTTTCTTCTAGGAGTTTTGTGATTTAATTAGGCTTTATACATTAGTTTTTGCAAAAATATTAGCAGAAAATAGGCCACAAACAGGCCATGTTGGGAATATAAGATTTGCAGTTTTGTTATTTTGCACACAGTATTCAGAGGTGGAAATTTTGAATGACAGAGAAAAAGAATCATAACACCTGTGGCAGGGATTTGTTGTAAAGGTCAGTACCTAGGACAATGCAACTTCTCCAAAAGGCTATTTCTTTGTGGTTATTACTATCATTTATAAATTCTTTTTTACTATACTGATTAGTATGGCAAGAAGATTTCACTTGCTAGTGACAGAAAATCCACCTCAAACTAGCTTAATAAAAAAGGACTTTGGGGATTACATAATAGCAAAGGCAGAAGGTAAAGGGTGCTTCAAAGTTGATTAATCTGGTGACTCAGCAATATCATTAAAGACTCGTTTTTGTCTATCACTCTTTCTGGCTACCCACTGGTGCTGGTTTTCCTAAGGATGAAGCTTTTTGTAGAGTTAAGTGGCTGCCAGTTATAGTAAGTGTAGTGCATCCTCATTTACTCTCGGTGAAAAAGTGAGCTCTGTCTTCCAAACAAGAGTACTGGGATTCACCCCGATTTTAGCTTACCCATGTATCAGGAATGGAGTTAGTTTCCCAAATAGCACATAAGTTGCAAGGGGGAATAGGAAAAAGCAATATGGATGTTGCATAGATGAACCAAAATATCTTGTTTAAATAATTTAATTTCCCTCTGTCAAATCTTCCTGCAATCCTTGCATATATTCACATTATGATTTTACAGAGACAGTGAATAAAAATATGGCAAGGAGTAAAGAATATGACAAAAAACATCTTACATAGCCTTACCATGTGCTCAGTGTTTTAAATGCTTTACATATACTCACCCATCGGATCCTCAAAACTACCATAAGATTAAGACAAGAAGCTATTCAAGAATGGAATCAAGATTTGGAACCTAGGTAATATGGTTCAGATAACTGTATGCTAACCCTTCTGCCACATTGCCTCTCAACAAAGAGGTGATTTTTCAGTTCCTCTGATGTGCTAAACAAAGAGCTTGGTTCTGTGGTACCCTCTCCCCAGAAGTGATCAGCATAGAGCAATGGATGAATAAAGGACTAATGAATAAATGAATGATAATAATAATGAATAATAAATAAATGACATGGGAAAGAAGTGTTCTAAGAAAAATTTTCCCCCATTCAAACACTATTTTAAAACCTGAATCCCAATGGCAAAAGAGAAAAAGCACATACCAATGGAGTGGTTAGAAAAAGTTCTCTACTCACCTCACTCCACTTTCTAACCTTTATAGCATCCTCAAATTACAGTCAGAGATGATGAAGTTCTTTGGAGCTAGGTTCTCGAATGCCGGTGGAAATCTGTCAACACCGTCAATCAGCTGCTTGATATTGAGAACATCAACCTCTTTGAGTCTCAGTTTTTCCTCTTTGAAGTGAAGGGATTCAACCAGATTATCTAAAGAATAGCATGGAAATGCTCACACACACACACACACACACACACACACACACACAGTTACTCCTACACTGCTAGCACTACTTCAGTCTTTCCCACTCAAACAATAGCTTGTGTTTTTCCTTAGAACCATGTTTATTGACTCTTTCATCACAGCTCTGGCATCCCTCCAAATATGATAAGTTAAAAGGTAATTGGTAAACCGAAGAATAAATAACACACAAGGAACCTTGAAATCTTTCTGTGAGCTTCAACTAGTTCAGCCTCTCAGTCTCCCCCTTGAGTCAAGCTAAATAGTTTCCAAAGGGCAAATATCTTTGAAAGTCTGACTTATTTTATTAAAGCCACAGAAAAATGCAGAGTTTACAGATTATCCTTTTTGTCGTTCCCTCTTTTCTCTCTATTTTCTATCTCGTTGTCACTGTGTCTTAGAGTTTATAGATGGGCTAATGTGGTTTTTTAATCTCCTGAAGAGAATTATGAGTATGAACTATCAATCCTGCTAATATTAGAAACTATATCAGGACTAAATTACTGTACTGGGTGTGTTTGCATAGAAAATTATTGATGACCTTAAGCATCTCACAGCAATTTTAATTTCATAAATTCATAAATCCAGAAGAAATATGTTTCTGATAATGCAAATTTGTTTTCTACCATTTATAAATTCTGGATTTCTGTGAAGGAGCCAAGTAATTTTTATTTTCTTTATTCCGATATCTAAACCATTTGTTTGGGTTTCTCAGTTTAGAGAAAGAAATGCCTGTGAGACTCATTCTTTCGGTTAGTGGTTCTCATTAACCTTGGACAGGAGGAATCCCAGTACATAGATCAAAATAAAAGGGCCATTTGGCAATAAACTATATGTATTGCTACCTTGGCCACTAAAAGAGAAATTTGAATACATAACAACTGGAACGGACCTTTCTTTGGTGAGGTGCCTTTATTCCCTGATGAAGTTTTGCCAACTTGCAGAGATTTTTAGTGGAGAATTAGATAGTTCACCATGTACCCTGTAGAAAGTACCATGAGGTTTGTTTGTGTGCAACTCACTCAATTATACATAACAGATTAGAAAGGGAAAAAACTGAAGGATAAGTGAATCTTCACAAACAAAATATGCACTGTCATCTTCCTTAACTAATGATATTCAGTCGGCTCTAAGTCTGCCCTGTTTTTCAAAATTATCACTGAAGAAAAGGCATCAAGTCTAATTCGCTCCTCTACTTCTCAGGAAGAACCCGCCTTCTGCATTGACCTTCTTTTCCTTTCCTATCGTCGTGTTGTCTCTGATTACACCACTATTACAATCCTATCCTAAAGCCATATTAGGCCATGTTGAGCAGGGATTAGAGGTGGTATATTCCCAGTTCATTGACTGCTTGTCAGTCTGGATGCTTGCAAAACTGGGCATAAGAAGAGATAAAAATTGGTAGGGAAAACATCTGAACTTCTTTTTACCACCTCTAAAATTCCATATTATCAGCAAATGAGAGGATCTCTATTAAATGAAGTGTCCTATAATGGGCATCCTGGCTGCACTATGGTAAAGTTGTTAAAAGCATGGACTTTGGAGACAGATGCCTATTTCCATTTATTAAGCTATGTGCACTTGATTAAATTAGTTAACTCCTTTATGTCTCTATCTTTTTTCTATAAGATAGCACTCTCCTCATAGGGTACTTACAAGAATTAAGTGAAATAATACATGCAAAGTGCTTAGAATTGTGCCAGGCCCACAGTAAATGCTACCTAGGTATTAGCCATTATTATCTAATCTGAGATTTTAATGCCCTTGCAGGATTCCCAAGCAATGGTCATTCATCTTGTGCTTGATTTTTCCCAGTAATTGGGAACTCATTACCTCCCAAGGTGATCTATCTCATCTTCTTACTATTGGAGTATTGATCTTTCTATAGTGAATCAAAATTTGTTTTTCTCATAGTTCCTGCTTAACTAGTTTGAGGTCTATCTTGGAGTTACAGAGAAGAATTTAATTGATATTTGAACACTGTCATTTCGTTCTCATTTTCTTTAAGCTAGACATCCTCCATTCCTGCAATCATATACATGTAATATGGATAAGTTTTTTGCAACTAGTTCATCTATGTTCATCTTAAAGAGTGGTACCTAGAAAGTTAGATATGAAAGCAAGACTAGCAAAGTCCTATTCATTTTGGAGCTTTTTAGCATCCCTAGATTACTACCTCAAATAAAACTCTTAAGCTGTGTTTGTATGACTTCTACTAAGTTGCATCTCATCATTTCCTTTCTGGGCTTAGGCCACTTTTTCCTGTTTTGTTTGTTTGTTTGTTTCTAGGATGGTGGTAGGAATGGCATTAGTAATTAGACAACTTTATAAGTACTATTTTTTTTAAGATTTTATTTATTTATTTATTTGAGAGAGAGAGAGAGCATGAGAGAGGAGAGGTCAGCAGGAGAAACAGACTCCCTGCTCAGCAGGGAGCCTGATGTGGAACTCGATCCTGGGACTCCAGGATCATGACCTGAGCTGAAGGTAGTTGCTTAACCACCTGAGCCATCCAGGCGCCCACTACTATTAAAGTTCATGTTGGCATTGCTCTGTAACTTGAGTTTGCAAGATATTTTTGGATTTTAGTTCTATCAATCTTTTTATCATACATCACTAAGTGTCCTCTTTATTTTGATAATCAAAAATATATAGACATCATAAGATGAGGAGGACAGAATACTGGGAAGCCACAGTTCTACTTTTATTCCTATTCTCAAAAATAACAGGTCTGAGGTACTTCTTAACTGCACAATCTATCTGTGTACCTCACACATTTATTTTTTAAGGAAAAATACCAGGAACACTAAAACAGTGTCTATCATCAAAACTATAAATAATCCTCTACAACATTAAAAAGCAAATTAAGATTTTTTTAGAAATTTTACTTTTAAAGCTTTAGAAACAAGCAAAAAGTCACAAGTTTAGCCCAAAAGAAATCAAAGTGGAAAGGCATAAAGTGTGCTTTTAACACTTGGTCCTTTTGCTTGTTCAATCCCTGGATACCTAGGCATCTCTTCCTGAGTTGCTCAGGCTCTGGGGACTGCTTCTCTGCCCACAAGCACCTTGTATATCTGCTCTTGACTTTGGCAGTGGGAACAGAAAAACGTTGTTTGCCTGCCTGTCTCTTCCTTAAGGTCATTAGCTCCTCAAGGGCAAGAAAAAGCCTTTTAATAGTCCCTATACCCAGCACAGAACCTAACACATAGTAGATAATAAATGTTTGTTGAATAAATAATTGAGCAAGCATGCTAACTACACATCCTACTCATATAAGGCCAGTCATTAACTGAGGTTACAGCTTAAGTATAGTACAGCTTAAGAACTGTAAAGAGTAAGGCTATTTCCCTTTCCCTATCTCTTCCTACTTCAACCACATTTCCTTTCCCCATTCATTATGGCCAGAAATTCCATTAAACGGGGACATCTTTAACTCTATAACTCTCTAAGATATAAAATGCAAATATCCCCACCAGAGAAGCAGTACTTTGACATAAATTTATATGAAGTTGCAAATTAATGATACTAACTACTCCCTCCAGTGCAGTTTACAGAGATTGCAGTGTTAGCAGAAAAAGAATATCCATTATCCCTGCAGGTTCCAGCCCTGCTTTGGCCATGGGCTAATAAAATTGTAGAGCATCAGCCTGCCAGCAAGTAGAGGCTAGAAAATTCTGCTGCTATAACACATACTATGCCTGGAGCAAGGATCCACCCTGAAGTTCCCCATGTGATCATCTGAACCAAGTTCCTCGATGGGACACCTATCCCAGACAGCCCAGGGGCTGAGCGAGCTTCTAGTTTCAGAGTTGCAAGTATCTGCGTCCTCTCATGGAGGAGAGACCCTAACCCTGAATCCCAGTTAGCAATGAAGAGCCCTGACCTTCTTTCCGGGTACTGTCCCCAGGGAAGACACTGCTTTCCCCAGATTCTTCTCAGGGGGGGCTTTGGGGATCTGCCCTGAGAACCCTGCTGCCCCAAGGTGGTGATAGCTTCCTTACTTGATTAGGAACTCCTTGGCCATTCATCTCTGCCTAAACAGGAACGTGACTTTTGCCTCTCATTCTCTAGTTTGGCTTTGGATCACCCTCCCATCTCCTCCTGCCTTGGTCATTGTACCCTAACCTTTGCCATCCTGGCTTAGTGTCATTTTGCTCCTTCCTTCCCCACCATAACCTCCGTATTTCAATATGCCTGGTCACGTGGTTTATGACTCCGAGAGGAAAAAAGGAGGGGGAGGGAATAGGAAAAGGAACTGCCAGAGATAATAAAGATACAAACTTCCATCTGTCTCACATGTTTTGTCTAGAGCCAGAACTGCTCCATGGCATAGGTTTTAAATTCCATGCACTCGGACAGAATTCCCTCAAAAAGCACCTCTAACTACAGCTTCTCCATCTTGCCTTGAGACCCTCCTGCAACCAGCGCCCCACCAGGTTGAGACCAAATTCCCAGGACTAGCCAGTTCTGCTGGAGCTTGGGCATCAGCCAAACGCACATGCCAAAGCAAATAGAAGAGGGAAAGGGCATAGAATTGAGAGACCAAAGGGGTATTTCCCAGTTAAGACAACAGCACTGCTTTAAAAAAATTTTTTAAAAAGCTGTGTTTTTAAAATTCCACTCCTGCAAAAATATAAATTCTTTTTTCTAATTTAAAAAAATTTTTTTAAGATTTTGTTCTTTTTATTTGACAGAAAAAGACACAGCGAGAGAGGGAACACAAGCAGAGGAGTGGGAGAGGGAGAAGCAGGCTTCCCAATGAGGAGAGAGCCCGATGTGGGGCTCAATCCCAGGATCCTGGGATCATGACCTGAGCCTAAGGCAGACGCTTAACGACTGAGCCACCCAGGTGCCCCCAAAATATAAATTCTGGAGAAGAAAATTTTCCTTCCACTTTTTGTTTTATTTTGCTATATTTACAGTATTAGATAGGTTTTACTTTTCCATTGCATACAAGAAAGTTTAAAGTTTGCTCTCATTAAGATAGTTGTAAAACACAAGTGCTGAAAGAAATGAGTACTTCACTCTATGTTAGATGAGTAAATGGAATGTTTTTCATTACATGCTTGTTCATCATTTTTAGATGCCTTAAAACGTATTTCCTTTTCACAGAACAATTTCATAATGAGTAGAAATATCTCAGGCTTACTGAACATCTAATTTAAGAGAGAGCAGTGCGTAAAAGTAGAAAACCAGACTGAGAATCAGAAGCTTGAAATTCTAGTCCTTCTAACAGTGGAACTTCGTAAAGTCTCAAAGTCCTCATCTGCAAAACGCAGGAATTGAACAGACTCCCCATCTTTTTTTAATTTTTATTTTTTTATTAGAGAGAGGGAGCTCAGGTAGAGTGGCAGGCAGAGGCAGAGGGAGAAGCAGGCTCCCTGCTGAGCAAGGAGCCCGATGTGGGACTCCATCCCAGGACGCTGGGATCATGACCTGAGCAGAAGGCAGCTGCTTAACCAACTGAGACACCCAGGCGTCCCACTCCCCATCTTTTGTTGTTGTTGTTGTTACAGTCATTTTCATGTTCAGCAACTTGGTGTGCTAAGAGTGGTACAGTAAAAAAAAAAAAAAAAAGCACTTGGATTCAAAGACTCAGCTGCCTCTAACTTTATGACTCTGAATGTCTACCCTCTCCTGTTTCCTCATCTGTAATAAAACGGAAATGGAACATATGGGGTCTCAGGACATTTCCAGCTCTAAAATTTTATAACAAAGAAAAGTGTCTGCGGTGCATATGCTGCCTTCCATTTGCATGTAAAACTTGATGTTTTGCTTAAGAATGGATGCATTTGTGAAACAGTTCCCCTGTGTGCTGGAACACACATGCCTTCAGCCACAGGAACAGGGCACCTTAGTTCCCAAGGAGAAAACTGTCTTAGGAGCCTTTCTGGCTTCAATTTTCTTCTTAGTCTCCAAGACCATGCTCTGGAATCCAGCACAAACTTCATCATTACTAGGCTTCTTCCTAGTGACCTCTGTAGGCCTTAAAACAAAGGCAACCATACTCAAAACTAGTCTTTGCCTGCTGTTTATAAATATACTGCTCAGGTTTAAAAAAAAAAAAAAGTGCCTTCTCTAAAGCTAAAAAAAGAAATTTTCCAAACAGTCTTTAACATTTTCTTGCATGAAAATGTGCTTAATCCAAAAATATTTTTGTGTTTACAATTTCTGATGCCTTAACTCTTCACGAAAAGAATCTGATTCAAAAGGAAGTCAGAGCTACAGGCACGGGTGGTTTACAGAACATTTTCTGGTAGTCTTTGCTTCATTTCAATATCTTGCCACGATTGGCTGTTGAGAGCTACAAATAAGGAAGTCTTCAATTTAGGGGATTTCTCAGTGGAAGTTCCCAGTGCAACACAAGGGAGAGCTCAGGACGGTTTGGGCAACATTGCTAGAGCCTGCAGATAAAGCTTCCAGACTCTATAACTGACCACTTCTCTCAAGAGCACTAGTCTGTGAAGGAAGACTGATAACCTGGAGAAGAGGTAACCAAAGTTTTAGTTGTTCCTACCAATTCATTCTCAACCTAGCAAGGTGGCGGGCATGTCTTAGACTGAAGTGTTGCAGATTTGTCCTACTCTTGCTTCTACAAAGTGAGTAATTTATGACGTGATTCGATAATGTCTTTATATTCATTGTCATAATTGGAAATTTGGCCCTTAAAAGGCGGAGTCCCTAACCAAGACTAAAGAAAATTTTTAAATACTGTGATCTTTTTACATTCTTCCCAACTTTTAAGATCAAATTTATGTCTCTACTTGAAATAGTTTTTTAAGTTTATATCTAGAATATATAAGCCTTATCCAATAAGTGGTTTTTATAACATAATGTAAGACTTAAAAGATATGTATCTGGCATAATTTTTTTTAAAGATTTTATTTATTTATTTGACAGAGGTCACAAGTAGGCAGAGAGGCAGACAGAGAGAGAGGGGAGAAGCAGGCTCCCTGCTGAGCAGAGAGCCCGATGCAGGGCTCAATCCCAGGACCCTGGAATCATGACCTGAGCCGAAGGCAGAGGCTTTAACCTACTGAGCCACCCAGGCACCCCTGTATTTGGCATAATTAAGTTGTATGTAGCTTACTAGGTCGAACAGTAAACTAAAACTATTATATTTATACTTTGGGGGAACTAAATTTTTAAAGATCAATTCTGGCCTGATCCAGTGTGTCCCTTCAAAAATTAACTCAAGGTTAGTATATTTTCATCTCCTAAGAAACACATGTAAATGAATATTTTTTACAGTAAAATATTAACCTTACAGACAATATTGCATTTCCTACCTTAGAACATTTAAACGTTCACCATTATAGTAATCCAGTCTTATTCGCACAAATTGGCCTTTATTTTCACAATCAAAAATGAATGCTAAAGTTTATGTAGTATTTTCTCAAGAATAATCCTAAGAGAGGTGGCTCAGTCGTCAAGCCTCTGCCTTCGGCTCAAGTCATGATCCCAGGGTCCTAGCATGGAGCCCCGAATGGGGCTCCCTACTCAGCGGGGAGCTTGCTTCTCCCTCTCCCATTCCTCCTGCTGTGTTCTCTCTCTCACTGTGTGTGTGTGTGTATGTGTGTCTGTCAAATAAATAAATGAAATCTTTAAAAAAAAATAATCCTAAGAAAAGTTGATAGTTTGAAAAGATTAAACAGTGAAAATCATTATCAACACCAATAGCTGCTGTTTATTGAATGTCTGTTGGAGAAAAACAGTAACAGGATCTTCCAGCTACTACTAAGTGGCAAAGCCAGGGCTCAAACTTGAGTTCATATTACTTCTTTTTTTTTTTTTTCTGACGCTCTGTTACTGCTGCTCTGCCTTCGTACAATATTGAAATAGCATTTTGAGATGTCCTTGCCGAAGTGCAGAGTGATGGGGAAAAAAGGAAGATGTCTTGGCCAAGGTCACAGACCAACAAAGTCATTCAGAGAAGCTTAGAAGCCATTCCAAGATGTCCCTTTTCTCACTTTCCCACCCCACTCCCCTCATTCCTTCCAGGTTGCTCTTCCACCCATGCACAGGTGCACACATTCGTCTACTTCCATGCAGCAGGGGACATGGGGCTGTAGACTAGGTCCAACCTGATGGAGGTTCCTCCAAGCATCTACTTTGGGCCCCAAAGTAACATCCAGTTATTTCTTTTAAACACTTGTGACAATGAAAGAGATGGCCAAGTGGAAATTTTTAAATCAATTTGTTAAATTCTGCCCAGAAAGTCCTAGCTGGAATTTCATGGAACTTACACACTAATTAGAGGGAAATGATCATCCTTACAGTAAAGAACCTTCCTGTCTGCACATATTTTTTTTTCTCTCCATGTATTAAGGCCCCAGGAAACACCATAAGTTATTCGTTTATTATAAAATATATTTCAATATATTTTATTATATCTACTATAAAATATATATGAATATATTTTATCTTCTTTGTGTATAGGGTTGGGGTTTTTTTTTTTTTTTTTTTGGATAGGGACGTTCTTTCCACTGTATTTTCTAACCAATTACTGCTAGCATTTAGAAAAGTTTTTTATTTCATATTTTTATCTTGTATCCAGCTATTATGTTGATCCTCTATTGTTCCAAATTACTTTAGGTAATTCACATGTGATGTCTAGAAAAATATAATTTTTCTCCTCTTTTTTTTCTTCTCACCAAAACTCCTAAAACAGTGTTTAATAACAGAGAAGACAGAAGCTAACCTTGTCTTGTTCTGATCTCAGTGGGAATTTCCCTAGTGGTTAACATTAAAAATGATGATGGCTGTTGGTTTGAGATAAACATATTTATCATAAAAAACAAATAACTACGAAATCTACTTCTCATACTATTTTACGAAAGGTATATCAAGACTTCATGTTAACCTATATTTAATGTCTTTTTGGTGTTATTAGAGATAACTGTAAGGTTTTTGTACTTTAAGGAATATAGTGCTCTGTTATTACACAATGCAGTAATTGCCTTATTTAAAAATTCAATGTTATTGGGGGCATCTGGGTGGCTCAGTTGGTTAAGCCTCTGTCCTCAGCTCAGGTTGTGATCTCAGGGTCCTGGTATCAAGGCCCGAATCAGGCTCTCTGCTCAGCGGGGAGCCTGCTTCTCCCTCTCTCTCTGCCTACCTCTCTGCCTGCTTGTGATTTCTCTCTCTGTCGAAAAAATGAATAAAATCTTAAAAAAAAATTCAACATTATCAAAAATCATGCCTCCATGATAAAGGTAGGTTTATAATTATAAAATATATTTAGTTATTGCTCTAGTTAAAATAATAAATTGGTTGATCAAAATGAACCAAACCAAACCTACACATTTCCTCATTCTTCTTTAATCCACATGCTTAGATGCCTCTTCTCTATTATTTTGGCTTCACAATTCAAATTCAATTCAAATTTGAGTTCACAACTCAAATTTGAATTGAATTTAATTGAGTTGTGAGTTCACAACTCAAATTAGCAGAAAAGAATGAAAACAAAGTGGCATAGCCAAGGAACCCTATCCAGGCAGAGCAACCAGATACTCAAACAAAGCAGCTGTTCCTATGCTTTGTGCAAAAAAGCTTTCCCCCTATGACGACTGTGCTAGTTACAAGCCACAATTGTGTTATAACCAACGCAGTATGCAAAATGTGTGTACAAATTAATTAATCTTACACCAATTTATATTAAGAAAATATATGTTAAAAGAAATCTGTAAATTGTTGAGATCTTTTGCTTTCATTTTCACAAGTGAAATTACTTTGTATTTTTATTTTTTGATTAAAAACACCAAAGTTTTCCATGTTCTAAAAAAGTTTAATGAGAGTTATCTGCTCCTTGAAATGTTTAAAGAGCAAATCTTCACACTGTTTGTCCTTGGCACCCACTTTTGGAAGTAATTCTTTAAAAGCTTTCCAATATTTTCTATTGTTATTCATCTAGTTGGGTTTAATGCTGTTTTTTCCACACAGTGAAGGTGGCTTATGAATGATCTTTTTCATCAAATTTTTCAAAGGTATTAGCATACACAGCATTCTCTTATATTTTTTTTTCATCTCCATAACTATGTGGATAAACTTTTTCACCAATAATTTTGTTCATTAATGTTTTCTCTCTCCCTCTTTTTTTTTTCCTGATTGAACACCTCAGAGAATTTATCTCTTGGATTTATCATTTTATGATCAGCTCTTTTTTTAGTAGTTTTTGCATTTATCTTTACCTGTATTTTCTCTTTTTGAGATTTCTTTATCTACTTGAGGGGGAGGGGCTAAAGGAGAAGGAGAGAGAGAATCTCAAGCAGACTCCCCACTGAGCAGGGAGCCGGATGTGGGGCTTGATCTCTGGACCCTGAGATCATGGCTTGAGCCAAAATGAAGAGTTGGAAGCTTAACCAACTGAGCCACCCAGACACCCCTCTTTATTTTCTTAATCTCTTATTAGACTATAATATTTTACTTTTTCTCTTCTTAGTTTTTGAGTTAAATGCTTAGTTAACTTATTTTTATTATTTCCTGTTTTTAATGAAAGTATTTAAAGCTAAGAATTTTCTGAGCACCATTTTAACTATGTCTTACAACTTTTGATAGGTCACTTTCACGTCATTGCTATTTTGTTTTTGATTGTAGCTTTATTTCCTCTTTGATCCAAGAGCTATTTAGGACAACCAAGTTGTTTTCAGTTAATAGCCTTTGTTTGTTTCTAACAGTTTTAGATTTAGGGAAAAATTGCGCAAACACAACAGAGAGTTTCCATATTATCACCCTGCCTCGTCTCATCACATAATTTCCCCTATTACTAACATTTTACATTAGGATGTACATGTGTATGTGTTACAATTAAGGAACAAGTATTGATATGTTTTTATTAACTCAGTCTACAGTTTGTTCAAATTTTCATATTTCTTTCCCATTTTAAAAAATTGAGGTAAAATTCACATAACATAAAATTAAACATGATAAATTAAACAATTCGGTAGCATTTACTGCATTCACAGTGTCTTGCAACCACCACCTCTATCCAGTGTCAAAACACTGTTATTACCCCAAAAGGAAACCCTTTATTAGAATTAGTTAAGCAGGTGCCCTGAATTTCTTGTTCCCCTCAATGCCTGACAACTGCCAATCTGTCCTCTGTCTTTATATAATATGTCTGTTCTGGGTGTTTCATATAAAATGAAATCATATAATATGTGTCTTATTCTGATTGGCTTCTTTCACTTAACGTAATATTTTCGAGATTCATCCATGTTGTAGGATATATCTGTACTTTATTCCTTTTCTGGCCAAGCAATATTCTATTTTATGTATATACCACAATTTGTTTATCCATTCATCTATTGTTGGGTAGGATAGTTGGGCTATTTTTACTTTATGGATATTGTAAATAGTTTTGCTATGACCATGTATTTATATGTAATTGTTTGAGTACCTGTTTTCAATTCTTAGGAATATACCAAGTGGTGGAATAATTGGTAATTCTGTTTGACTTTTTAAGGAAGAACCAAATAGTTTTCCGCAGTTGTCAAGCCATTTTAAAATGCCCACCAGAAATGTATGAGAGCTCTGCTTTCTCCACATTCTTGCCAACTCTTGTTATGTTCCATTGCTGTTGTTATTATTATTACTGCTATCTTAGTGTAGCTGAAGTGGTACCTCATTGTGGTTTTGATTTACATTTCCCTGATGACTAATGACATGGAGAATCTTTCATGTGGCTGCTGGCTATGAGTATAGTCTCCCTGGAGAGATGTCTGTAAGTCCTTTAGCCATTTTTAAATTAGGTTGTTTGTCATTTTGCTGTTGAGCTTTAAGTGTTCCTTATGTATTCTGGATTCTTACAGTTTCATCAAGTATATGACTTGTAAATATTCTCTCCCATTCTGTAGATTGTCTTTTAATAATGTCTTTGATAGGGCCTTTCAATGCCCAGTTTTTCTATTAATTTTTATGAAGTCAAATTTATTTTTTCTTTTCTTGTTCATGAATTTGGTATCATATCTAAGAATCTAGTGCCAACTTCAAGGTCATGATTTACCTCTATGTTTTTATCTAAAAATTTTATAGCTTTACCTGTTAAACTTAGATCCATTTTTAGTTAATTTTTGTAAATAGTGTGAGGAAAGGGGTCCAACTCATTCTTTTGATTATGACTTGAGTTGTCCTAACATCATTTGTTAAAGAGGCTACTCTTTCTCCATTGAATAGTCTTGGTGTCCATATCAAATATCAATTCATCAAATATGTATAGGTTTATTCTTCATTCTCATTTATAGTCCATTGATCATATGTCTAACCTTACACTGATACGAAACTATTTTAGTTATTGGAGCTCTGTAGTAAGTTTTTAAATAGGAAAGTATGAGTCCTCCAACTTTATTTTTCTTTTTCAGTATTCTCTTGGCTACTCAAGGCCCCTTGTAGTTTCATCTGAATTTAAGGATCAGCTTTTACCCTTCTGATACAAAAAAGGCCATTGGAATTTTGATATAAATTACATTAAATCCATAGATCATTTTGAGAAACATTGTCATCTTAACAATATAACTGCTTTTAATCCATGGGACTGTCATCCCATTTATTTAGATCTTCATTTCTTTCTTTCTTTCTTTCTTTCTTTCTTTCTTTCTTTCTTTCTTTCTTTTTAAGATTTTATTTATTTACTTGATAGACAGAGATCACAAGTAGGCAGAGAGGCAGAGAGAGAGAGAGGAGGAAGCAGGCTGTCCACAGAGCAGAGAGCCCAATGCAGGGCTCAATCCCAGGCCCCTGGGATCATGACCTGAGCCGAAAGCAGAGGCTTTAACCCACTGAGCCACCCAGGTGCCCCTAGATCTTCATTTCTTTCAACAATGTTTTGTAGTTTTCAATATACAAGTGTCTTACCTCTTTGGTTATATTTATTCCTAGATATCTTATTTTGGGGATGCTATTATAAATGGTATTATTTTCTTAATTTCCTTTTTGGATTGTTCATTGATGATGTAAAGAAAGAATTGATTTTTGAGCATTGTTCTTATATCCTGCACTGTTGCTAAACTCATTTATTAGCTCTACTAGCTTTCTTGTGGATTCTTTGGGATTTTCTATATATAAGATAATTTCATCAGCAAATAGAAATATTTTTACTCCTGACATGCCTGGCTGACTCAGTCGGTGGAGCTTGCATGCAACATGGAATTGTGAGTTTGGGAATTGTGAGTACACCAACATGTTGGGTGTAGAGATGACTTAAAAACAAAATCTTTAAAAAAAGAGAGAGAGAGAGAAATGTTTTTATTTTTATTTTTTCTTTATTCTTCCTTTTTTTAGTATTTACTTATTTATTTACTTGAAAGAGAGAGAATGAGTGAACATAGAGGGAAGAGACAAAGGGAGAGGGAGAGAGAATTCAAGCAGATTCTGTGCTGAGTGTGGAACCCCACACAGGGCTCCATCTCAGGACCCTAAAATCACAACCAGAGCTGAAACCAGGAGTCTGATGCACTCAGGCCCCCTTATTTTTTACTTCTCTCTAATTTATATGCTTTGTATTTCTTTTTCTTGTTTAATAACTCTGGCTAAAACTTTCAGGACAATGTTGCATAGTATTGGTGAAAGGATGCATCCTTGTCTCTTCCTGAAATTAGTGGGAAATGTTCCAGTCCTTCCCTGTTGAGTACAATGTTAACTGGAGGTTATTCATAAATACTATTTTTCATGTTGAGGAATTTCCCTTCTAGTCCAGGTTGCTAAGTCTCTCTCTTTTTTTTTTAATATTCAAGAAATGGTGTTGGATTTTGTCAATGCCTTTTCTGCATCAATGGAGATCATCATGTGGGGTGTTTTTCCTTTATTCCATAATGTGGTGTATTGCACTGAATAATTTTTTTCTTCTTCTTTTTTTTTTTTTTAAGATTTTATTTATTTATTTGACAGAGGGAGAGATCACAAGTAGGCAGAGCAGCAGGCAGAGAGAGAGGAGGAAGCAGGCTCCCCGCTGAGCAGAGAGCCTGATGTGGGGCTTGATCTGAGGACCCTGAGATCATGACCTGAGCCAAAGGCAGAGGCTTAACCCACTGAGCCACCCAGGCACCCCAATTTTTTTCTTCTTTAACCACCCTTGCAGTCCAGGGATAAATCACACTTGGTCATGAGGCATAATCTATTTAATATGCTGTTGGACTCTGTTTGCTAACATTTTGGGAATTTTAAATTTGTATTCATAAAGTACATCATTAGTTTTTAGTTTTCTTTTTTCTGTTGTTTTTATCTGGGTATGATATCACAGTAATGCTGGCTTTGTAAAATGAGTTAGGAAGTATTCCCTCCCCCTCTGTTTTTTTGAGTTTGAGAAGGATTGGTGCTAATTCTTTTTTAAGTGTTTGATAGAATTCTCCAGTGAAGCTATCTGGTTCTGGACTTTGTTGGGAAATTTCTGATTATTGATTCAATCTCTTTATTTGTTATAGGTCTGTTCAGATTTTCTGTTTCTTCTGATTTAGTTTTCATTGTGTATTTCTAGGAATTTCTATATCTCAACTAGATCATCTTATTTGTTGGTCTATGATTCATGGTCAAGTAGTCTCTTATAATCCATGTTATTTCTATTTGGCTGGTGGCAATGTTCCCACTTGCATTTCTGGTTTTAGTTATTTATTATTCTCTTTCCTTTTTTCTTCTAAGTCTAGACAAGTTTTTTTTTGTTTTGTTTTTGTTTTTGTTTTAATTCCAAATTCTTTTTTTTTAATACATTTTTTTTAAGATTTTATTTATTTATTTGTTAGAGAGAGAGAGAGAGCGCGAGCACAGGCAGACAGAGTGGCAGGCAGAGACAGAGGGAGAAGCAGGCTCCCTGCCAAGCAAGGAGCCCAATGTGGGACTTGATCCCAGGACGCTGGGATCATGACCTGAGCCGAAGGCAGCTGCTTAACCAACTGAGCCACCCAGGCGTCCCTAAGTCTAGAAAGGTTTTGTCAATTTTACGCATCTTCTCAAAAAACCAGGTTAGACTTCATTGATTCTATTGGGTTGGGTGTTTTTGTTTTTGGGGGGGTTTTTTGGTCTATTTCATTTATCTCTGCTCTAATCTTTATTATTTCCTTCCTTCTATTAGCTTTGGGTTTAGTTTGTTCTTCCTTTTCTAGTCCTTGAAGTATAAAGTTAGGTTATTGATTTCAGAGCTCTCTCCTTTTCTAATGTAGATGTTAACTACTGTTAATTTCTTTCTAAGCACTGCTTTCACTCATCTCATAAGGTTTCGTATGGTACAATTTTGTTTTCATTAATCTCTGAGTAAATCTAATTTCCTTTGTGATTTCCTCTTTTGATCAGTTGTTTAAGAATGTGTTGCTTAATTTGCACATATTTGAATTTTCCAGTTTTCCTTCTGTCATTGCTGTCCAGCTTCATTTCATTTTGGATGGGAAAGATACTTCGTATGACTTCAGTCTTTTTAAATATATTGAGTCTTTTTTTTTTTTTTTTTTTTTTGGTTTACCATTTGTTTATCCTGGAGAAGGTTCCATATATATTTGAGAAGAATGTATATTCTGCTCTTGTTGGGTAGAATGGTCTATATATGTCTCTAGGGTCTTGTCTTTTTGATTTACACCATCATTCAAGTCCTCTCTCTTTCTTGATTTTCTATTTTTCTACCCATTATTAAAAGTGGTGTAGTAAATTCTCCAACTGTTATCGTAGTACTTTCTATTTCTCCCTTCAATTCTATCAATATTTGTTTCATATATTTGGGGATCTATTGCTTGATGTGCAAACGTGTATAATTGTTAGACCTTTTTGATTAGTGACCTTTTCATCAATATATAATGTCCTTCTTTGTCTCTTATAACAGTTTTTGACTTGAAAGGTATTTTGTGTTAATATAACTGCCACATGTTTCTTTTGGTAACTGTCTGCATGGAAAATCTTTTTTCCATCATTTTACTTTCAACTTAGTTGTGTCTTTGGATCTAAAGTAAGTATCTTGTAGTAAGCATATAGTTTGATCATGTTATATTATCCATTCTGCTAAGTCTTGCCTTTTGATTAGAGAGGTTAATTCATTTATATTGGAAGAAATTACTGATAAGGAAGGACTTACTTCTGCCATTTTACTATTTGATTTCTGTATGCCTTATACCATTTTTCTGTTCCTCACTTCTCACATTAGTGCCTTCTTCTGTGTTTAATTGATCCTTTGCTTTGTACCATTTTATTCCCTTCTCATTTTAATTTACATATATATGTGTATATATATATATATATATTTTTTTTTAGATGGTGTCTTAGTGCTTACTGTGGGGATTATAATTAGCAACTTAAATTTATAACTATTCAATTTTAATTAATACCAACATAGCTTCAATAATATACAAAAGCTTTACTCCTATACAGCTTAGTTCCTCCCTTATGTTGTTGTAATCACAGACTTTATATATTATGTACCCATTAATATAGATTTATAATTTTTAAAGCATTTGTCTTTTAAATCAGGAAATAAAAAGAGGAGTTACAAACCAAAAATACAATTATTTTTGTTTTCATGTCCATCAATACAACTGTCAATGTCAAATTTTTTCTTTGTAAAGCTTTGAATTATTGTCTAGTAGCCTTTTATCTGAGCCTAAATGATTCCCTTTATCATTTCTCATAGGGTAAGTAAATCTACTAGCACTGAACTCCCTCAGTTTTTTTATTATCTCAGAGCATCTTAATTTTTCCTTCATTTTTGAAGAATAATTTTGCCAGATAGAGAATTCTTGGTTGACATATTTTTTTTAGCACTTTAAATTTGTCATCCCACTGTCTCCTAGACTCAATGATTTCAAAGTGAAATTGGATGTTAATCTCACTGAGGATCCCTTGTGCATAATGAGTCACTTTGCTCTCAGTACTTTCAAGATTCTTTCATCTGCAGCTCTCAACAGTTTAATTATAATGTGCTTCAGTATAGGTCTCTTTGAGTTTATCTTATTGGAGTTCATTTAGTATAACATTTAGAAATTGACAAGAGAGAAAATGAGAAGAACCATTAGGAGGCTAATATGGTACATAAGAATTGATAGTGCCTTGAACAAGGGGTTGGCAAGAGGGACAGAGAATGGAAATGAAGACAGCGTGTAACAATGAAGACAGAAAGTATATGCATGCAAGAAATGTTGCAGAGGAGAACTCATATAAGTTACTTTATTGGGTGACTGATTAAATGTCAGGAAGTAAGAGTTTTATATCTTTGTTCCATGGGGCAATTTTTTTTCTTTCTTCCTCTATTAATGTGAAAATAAACATACAGTTTTGAATTCTACATGTAGCTATTTACCTTCATATTAAAAAAAAGAACGCCAAAATAATATATGTCCAATTATCATAGTTAGAATGACATCCTATCTATCATTTGCTTACTTCTATAAGGAGAAGATAAGAAAAATGGTAAATTAGAACTTTTCACTCCCTGCCACCTCTCTTCCACCCACTTGAGCTTTTGTTGCTATAAACAGGAATTTTAGAATACATTATTATTAAATTATTTATTTTTACTTGTACCTTATATCTTCAAAATTACTTTTAATAGCCTCATTATATTTGCTGCAAATTTTCACTTAATCCAGTAGTTATTTCTAATATTTACATATATTTCTTTTATCTCAGAATTTTATCTTTCCTTTTCTAAAAAATGTGATTCCCTTCTTGGCTATCTAAAGTGTATTTTCAACTATTTCAGGAAATGGGTAGTATATTTCTGAACCTTGAGGTATCAAAGAATATCTTTGTTTTCATTTCCTATGTGAATGATAACTTGGGTGGGTATAGACTTTGTAAGTTAAAACTTTCCCATGCAACTGTAGATGTTATTCTAATCAGCTTCTGAAGTTTAATATTGAAAATAGTCTGTTTTTCTTTTTTTGCAAATAATTTATTCTTTTCTACCTGTATCCTTTTTTTTTTTTCCTGCCTGTATTCTTATTGAATTCTTTCCATACCTTAGATATAGGAAAACTTCTTTTACCCTCTCAAGCCTGGACTCCGGTGTGTTTTCAAAGTACCCTATTTTGACCCTTATTATAATACTGTAATAATCATTGTGCAGCAGTTGCCTTCTTTTTCTACATATGTTACCCACCACAGACACTAAGTTCTTTTAAAATAGGACTGTGTTTGGGCGCCTGGGTGGCTCGGTGGGTTGGGCCTCTGCCTTCAGCTCAGGTCATGATCCCAGGGTCCTGGGATCGAGCCCCACATCAGGCTCTCTGCTTGGCAGGGAGCCTGCTTCCTCCTCTCTCTTTGCCTGCTTCTCTCCCTACTTGTGATCTCTCTCTGTCAAATAAATAAATAAAATCTTTAAAAAAATAAAATAAAATAGGACTGTGTTTTGGTCATCTTTGTATCTCTAACTTTTAGCATATAGCAAGCACTCACAAAATATTTGCTGAATATATAAATAAATTGATAAATACTTTCATATCAAAATTTTTATCAGGATATGTCAAAGTGTTTTGTCTCTTTTCATTAATACATTTCAAAACTTATTCAGTCCTTTGCATCTCCAATTGCTTTGGATATATCTTCTGATATATCTTTGGTTGCTATTTCTATTCTATTTACTCTCTCTCTTCTTCAGGAAGATGTTGGAGCACTTTCTTTCCACTGTCCCATTTCATGGTTTTCTTCTGTTTGTCCTTTCCATTGACATTTGAGAGAGTTTTTCAGGCTTTTACTCTAATCATTGATTTAATATTCTGCAGTATTGATTCCATCCTTGATTTTGACCAAATAATATTTTAATTTTGCCATTGTGTGTTTTATGTCCTTACAGCCTTAACTTATCCAACTTTGTTTTTATTTCTCCCTGTCTCTTAACTAGGTCCACCTTTTCCTTAGTCTAATATTTTGTCTAATATGACATCTCTTTTTTTCACAGAAAATGCAAAGCACATTTTTCCCATTTACTTATGCTTCTGGTAAGCCATTTTCCAAAGTGTTCATTTTCTCTGCATTTTGAAAACTCCGTTTTCTTCTTTTATGCAGCATAATCTTTTCAAAGGGATGCTTTGTCTTCTATTTTCTCATTCCAGTCATTCTGTAGCCCTTACTAACCAGATATATGGATTTTCCTTTGTTCTTATCTGCCTGCTTTCTCTTAGTTCCTCAGCACAGTTATGAAGCTGAGAGGTAGACATGCACAAGTCACAGGGACTTTTTTGGCCTGGACCTGATATTTATTAATTTTTCACTATAGGTATTGACCTGAGGTGAGATCCCCTACCATTATTGCCTAGTTATTTTAGTATGAAGAGGAGAATTCCTGGTTAATCAGAAACAATCATTGGTCTTTTCCTTGTTAGGAACCCTATATGAAAATTCAAAGTCTCAGAAATAGTCAAACACACAGCTCTGGGTCTGCTCATCCCTTTTCATTATTGGCTTCACATAAAGCATCACATTTATCCACTTCCATTGGGCTCGTGTTAGTATACTCCAAATCAAAGCTCCAAAAATGATAATAAAGAGAAGTACTCATGGGGCACACTGAGGCAAAGAGGTGTCAAATACTATGTGCGGGTCACACATTGTAGTGGGGTTTCTACCCAATTCACTAGCAGGTCCCGTGAGGCAGATCATTTTACCACTGTTGTTCAGACCAGCAGATTTCCTCATTCTCAAGCAACAAAGGTTATGTCCATTTCAGCCCCACACTTCTTGCAAATGACTGGAAATCCTGCCAAATTTTGTCACTAGGATGCCTGTGGACAGGCTTACAGCTACTCTTTTGATGTTAGTTGTTTGTTTTGTTTTTTTGTTTTTTTTCCTGACTCAGAAAAAGGCAGTCCTTTGGGAAAGACTCAAGCCCAAGAGGGCAAAGCTTGGCAGGTGACCAGCCATGTCAGCCAGGTGCTCTGTATATGGCAAAGCCTGCTCAGCCATACGTGCTGGATCTGGTCAATTCTTTCTTTCAGTGCTATTATGAGTTCTCATATTTTTCTGATTTTTTATTAGGCATTTAATTTAGAGTCTGAGACACAAACAGCTAGTCCAGATGTCATCCTAAATCGGAAGTCAACCAGATTCTATTAATAGTGATACTTCACATTAAAGATTTGACAGAGATCATTGATGCATACCTGACATTCCAAGTTGTAGTAAGTGTTTATACTGGCAGCTTTCCTTGTCCCTAGATTTATATTCAGAACACTCAGTAAAATATTAAGCAGTTTTGAAAATAGCACCTAAAATAGTTTTAATGAGTCTGCAGTTCTCATTTGCATCCCATTCTACCCCATAGTACTGCTTGCTAGCCTAAGGTATATAAATACAATATAAATGGAGGAAAATTGAAGTGAAATTATGTCATTCTTCTAAAGGGCTAATCCCCAAATAAATGTCTCAATTCGATTCCTAACCTTATAAAACATACTGTATGTCAGTTCTAAAAAATTCATCATCGTTATAGACAAAGGAAATCTTTGATGTTATCTTAGCCTAAATTTCGTCTATTTACCTCAGCATTCATGCATGTTTCACACACTAGAGAAGTATGCAGCCATTTCTCTTTATGACTACAACATCATGGGATTGAAAAGAGAGAAAAATATATATTTAAGAAATGTGTATGTTTAATTTTTTTATTCCTTTTTCCAAGCTGTAACACCTCCACATTCAAAATGCTTACCATTTAGTTTTAGATTCTGGATGTATTATTAACATCCCACTATTTCAATTAGAAATTATCAAAGCAGCTCCTTCAATTTGCTCAAAAGTTGGGTGAGATGGACTTCATTAAAATAAAAAAAATCCTGCTCTGCAAAAGACACTGTCAAGAGAATGAAAAGACAAGCCACAGACTGGGAGAAAATATTTGCAAAAGATACATCTGATAAAGGACTATAAGCCAAAATACACAAAGAACTTTTAAAGTTCAACAATAAGAAATCAAAGAACACAAATTTAAATGGGCCAAAGACCTTAACAAATATCTCGCCGGAGAAAATATAGAGATAGATGGCAAATAACCATATGAAAAGATGCTCCACATCATATGTCATCAGGGAATTGAAAATTAAAATAGTGAGATATACCACATGCCTGTTAGAATGACCAGGATCTAGAACACTGACACCACCATATGCAGGCAGGGATGTGGAGCAACAGGAACTCTCATTCATTGCTATTGGGCATACAAAATGGTGCAATCACTTTGGAAAACAGTTTGACAGCTTCTTTCAAAGCTAAACATACTAAATATACATATTATCCAACAATCCCACTCCTTGGTATTCACCCAAAGGAGTTGAAAACTTTTGTCCACACAAAGACCTGCAAACTACTGTTATAGCAGCTCTATTTATAATTGCCAAAAATTGGAAGCAACCAAGATGTCCCTCAATAAGTGAATGGATAAATAAACTGTGATACATCCAGACAATGGAACACTATTCAGTGCTAAATTCAGTACTATTTAGTGCTAAAAGACAAGCCATGAAAAGACATGGAGGAAGCTGAAATGTACATTACTAAGTGAAAGAAGTCAATCTGAAAAGGTTAAACACTTTTTGATACCAATCATATGACATTCTGGAAAAGGCAAAACTACAGAGACCATAAAAAGATGAGTGGTTGACAGGGATTGGGGTTTCAAGGGATGAACAGGTGGAGCTCAGAGGGTTTTCAGGACAGTGAAACTACTCTAGTATACTAAATATGATACTAAAATGATGAATACATGTTATTATATATCTGTCCAGGACGAACCTTAAAGGAAACTATGAACTTTGGAAGACAATGCTATGTTTATGTAGATTCATCAGTTGTGACAAACATTCTGCTCTGGTGGGAGATGTTGATAATGGAAGAGTTTTCTGCATAAGTTGGGATAGAGAGTATATGGGAAATCTCTGTATCTCCCACTCGATTTTGCTGTAAAACTAAAACTGCTATAAAAATTATTTTTTAAAAAAGTGCTTTACTGTCATATTTAACTTGATTACTTATTATAAGAAACTGTCCAACTGATCACAATGTTATATATGAGAAGTTTCTGTTTGTTTAAACGTTTTTTACAGTATGTTTTGGCTTTGACTTTTAAAACTAAGCCCTATATTAAAAAGAGCACTGAAACTTGGTAAGTTTTTAAGTCCTTGGATTTACAAGCCTAAGGAAAGAAGTACAAATATCCATGGTTCAGAAGTGTAAAGAGAAAGTGTGGCAACCAGAACCCGAGCCTCCTGCTCTAACAAAAAATACAATCCCAGGAAGAGCAAGATGCTAAGCTCCCCGAGAAGATAGCAGCTTCAAAGTTACATGGGACTATATGATCAGAAAAAAGAGAGCTCAAGAATTCCAGACTGGGCTTGAATCTTTGAGGGTGAAGAAAGAATCATTGGCTAAAGACTTAATCAAGCATGGGTTGGCCAAGATCTCCAGGACAAGAAAGTTCTCAACTTCAGAAATTTTGTCAAGTTTATGGATGTAAAGCTATGTTCTAGAGTAGGCTGTGCCTGATAACAACATATAGTATTCATGGTCATTTTAATCCAAGCTATCAAACTTTACTTCAATGTCTTGAAGATGCTTGTGCTTGGTGATGAGGTCTTTTTCAAACCCTCTTAACCCTTGTCAGATATGTGCAAAAGTGGTGAGATATTTAAAAATATTTTTAAGTTAAATAAATAACATAGGTCATTACTATGGAAACTTCAGAGAGTGCTACATGCATTCAGCCAGGTGCAATCAAGCTCCAGTCAATGTGGAAAGTCCTACACTTCAGGGCTCTCAGGAGGCTTCTGCAAGTGCTGTGGATCTGAATGTTCTGTTTTAGTGCAAGGAATCTGAGGGAAAACCTTCGTGGTGGCAAGGATCCAGCCTGACATGAGTGACCTTTCATTTGAAGAACATTCTAAAATTTACCATGTGCTTTTGCTCATGTTACTGGATTGACCCTCACAACTATCTATCCAATGAAGTAGGTTATCACTGTCTCCATTTGTTGGATAAAAAATTAAGGTTCGTTAGGTTAAGCAACTTGCCTGAGCCAGGAGGTATCAGAGCTAAAACTTAGAGTTCACGCACTTCTAGAGGTATCTGTCTAAAATTTCTATCTTGGAGAGTGTTCAAGTCGAGCTAGGAAATGGAATAATGGAGAAGTCTTAACTCATCAACATTTTCTGTAAAGGTCTGCTTGTATCTGGCAACTAGTTCAACTTTAGCAAGCACATGAAAGGTATTTAGTGAAAGGTATCACAACTGGGGAAAAACCAAATGGGTGTCCATGTGCGTATGTGTGTTGTGTTTCTCAGTGTGGACTTTAATCACCTTAATCACATTCACATAAGAATCCTATAAAAATGCAGGTTCCAGGCTTCACCCCAGTTGCCCTAAGTCTACGATCTCTAGGGGTGAACTAGTAAATCTACATCTTCAACAAGCGTCTCAGATGATTCTTGTGTATGCTAACTCACGTACAGGGTGACATTTGACCTAGCTATTTTCTGTTTAGGAAATAAGTCTCCTTATGTCCTTCAGGTGGCCGTTAACCTTGACGTTGTTGACTTTCTGCTGCTGTACTTCAGCTAGGCGAGGCCAGCCGGGGTGAGGCGGGGCGGGGCGGGGCGGGACTGTGCTTGGGTGGGCTGGGCGGTGCTTGGGTGGGCGGGGCAAGGGTGGGTGGGATGGGAGAGGTCCGGCCTGGCCTGGCGGGGTGGAGGGTGAAGGGTTAAAAGCTCCGCGCGCAGGCGCTGCCCTCTGAACTGGAACGGAAAACAACTTCCGGCCGACTCATTCGGCCGGGCGCCGCCGAACGGGGTGTGAGAGACAGGCGCGGAAACCGTGAACTGTGAGTAAGAAACTTCGCGAACGAGTTGGTTTGTCGGAACCCGTCGAGCACAGCGGCGGGAAGTTGTGTGTGTGAGCGAGGGCGGTACGCTGGCAGGACGGGTGCCGCAGGGAAAGAAGCCGACGAGCCGCGGAGACGACCTGTTCTCAGAGTGGAGAGGAACGTTGAGCCAGAAAAACCACCCGGGTGTGCGTCCCGGAGCGGACCCGGGAGGGGCTTTCCGAGCCCGCGACGTCAGCGCAGCAAAGTTCTCCCCGCCGCGACGCTCCCTGGGGAGGGATCCAGCCCAACTCCGCGTCCACGGCTCGCGGTGACTTGACTTCTACGCCGGGGAAGAGGGGAGGCAGGGCTTGCGATGTCAGGGTGAGCAGTGGGCCCCGTTACGAATGTCCCAGACTCCCTTCGGCGCAAGGGTTGTCTTCCGGAAGCTAGTACTGTCGTGGTTATTCTTTCGAAAACTTTTAAGTTGGTCTTTCTGTTTTTCCCAAGGTGGTTGCTTAATTCCGCTCTCTCCTTCCCTGTGGGGTGTCATCATAGCCGCGTCAGTGAGAAGTGGGGTAACTTCCCCGAGGGTCACGGAAAGAATGGGTGGGCGAGTGGAAAAAGCAAAAGCAAACCTTACCCCTAGTGGGAACCCAGGCGTCAGGTAGGGTCTCAACTCGGTTGTAAACTGAGTAGCAACGAGTTAAGATGTAAAAAGCTCTGCCTGTCAAGAAGTGAAGAAAGTAAGGGAAGATACTCAAACCAAAGACAAAGAGTAGGTGTGTCTCCCTTGTTATACTACAACAAGCAAAAATTGAACAGCCTTGCTGTGACAAGGGTCCTTATCTTTCTGATGCTTTTGACAAGTTGTCCAAACGGAGAAATGGTAGTAATGGAAGTCAGGTGACATGAAAATGAGGGAAAATAGAATGATCTGCCTCCTTAACATGGTGGAATACGCATTTCAGATGAGGGGTAGCGGATCAGCAAGCACTGTAATTCATTGAAAAATTATTTTTGCATCATTGGGAGGAGAGGGAAACCCTAAAATGATACGACCATGTATGAAGCCAGCAGTTTATAGAGAAAATGAAACTTTTTTTCTCAGCTCTTTCCCCAGTCGTAGTACTTCATAAGGCCTTCCACGTCACTCTTTACATGTGCATAAATATGTTATTTCGTTTTCTTGTGAAAGTGAGAGTATATATGCATACTATTCTGTTATCTGCATTTTCAGACAAAAAAAAATATAAGGTGAAAGTTTTCCCATACATAGCTCTGCTTTATCTCAACATCAGCGTAGTATTCTTTGTCAGGATGTACCATAATGTAGTTAACTATCTTGACATGACCTGTCCATATATTTTGCCCATTATGCTTCAGAATTATTTATCTCTATTTTATTAGGATCCAGATATATTAATCCTTTGTGAAATATATGGCAGATATTTTCAAGAACTGTCAGGCTTTTGGCTTAAAATGCCCAGATTTTTTATCACTTATGACAGTTCCCACTCAAAAATGATTAAACTGTTTTTCCTATATTATCTGTTAATTCTTTTATAGTTTTTTATGCTTTACTCATTAAAATATCTGAAAATTGTTTTTGTGCATTATATAAGGTAGGGATTTAGCTGTTTTTCCTGAAATCATTTGTTAGAATCATTTCTTCCTGACAAGAGTACTACCTCAGTATAATAAACTTCCGTGTATACTTGGGTCTTTATTTATTATTATTATTATTATGTTGCTTTTTTCTATTTGTCTCTTCCTATGCAAATACCAATCTCCTGATTGTACCATTTTTTAGTAATTCATAAAGCAAGTCCTTCATTTATCTTTTTCAAAATTTTCTTGAATATTATTGCATTCTTTTTGGGGTAAAATTTAAAGTATAAACTGTTCATGTTTCATTAAAATAATCCTTTTGGAGGTTTTAGCTATTATATTAACTAATATTTTGTGGCTGGTGTGTAGATAAGTGATTCTACATCTGGCCAACTTTCTGAACTTATTAGTTGTTTTTTTTTTATTTTATTTATTTATTTTGACAGAGAGAGATCACAAGTAGGCAGAGAGGCAGGCAGAGAGAGAAGGGGAAGCAGGCTTCCTGCTGAGCAGAGAGCCTGATGTGGCATCAGATCCCAGGACCCTGAGACCATGACCTGAGCTGAAGGCAGAGGCTTTAACCCACTGAGCCATCCAGGCACCCCATGAATTTATTAGTTTTAATCAATTGCTTCCCTTGAATTTTCTAGGAAAAGTCATCTTAATATAATCTTATCTTTATACTTCTTCTCTATCTTTGATTTAGTGAATTGCTAGCTTGTCCAGCACAGTGGTATGTAATAACAGTGATTCTGTTCATCCATATATTATTTCTTAGTTTGTGGCTCTTATTACTATGTCATCACTAAATAAGGGGTTTAAGATTAATTTACAATAAATTTTGTTTCTCAAGGAAGTGTCTTTAATATTTCTAGTTTACTAGGATTTTTGCAGGTTGGATTTTATTTTAGAGAGAGAGCAGGAGGGAAGGGTGTAGAGTGGGGAGAGAGAGAAAGGATCTTAAGCAGGCTTCATGCTCAGCTCAGAGCCTGAAGCAGTGCTCAGTCTCAGGACTCTGAGATCATGACCTGAGCAGAGATCAAGAGTCAGATGCTTAACTACTGAGCCACCCACGCACCCCACAGAGAATGGATTTTAGGCTAGGGTTGTGTGTTTGTGTGTTTACATTGACTGGCACATTGAAAGCAATTTTGTGTGTTTACATTGACTGGCACATTGAAAGCAATTTTGCATAATAGATGTTGAGTGTTTATTTGGTCTGTATATTTCTGGATGTTAAGATGTCGTCTTCTTATTATGACTTAACTATTTTTATCAAGAGTGGAAGTTGAATTTTGTCGTTTGGCTTTTGGCATCTCTCATGACCTATTGTGTGCTTTTTTTTTTTTTTTTTTTTGACCTATTAGGATGATGGGTTATTTTAGTTGAATTCTAGTTTGTGAAACAACCTTAGGCTTGGTCATGGCGTAATATTTAAAAACAGAGGTTTCTTTTTGGTAACATTTTTACTTAAAATCAGTAATTTGGTATCTACTGTAGCCATTATTTTCTGTGTTATCTTTGCCATAGTTTGATAGCAGAGTTATAATGGTTTCCTAAAAACAACTGAGAAGAATTCCTGCTTTCTCTGCACTGAAGTTAGTTTAAACAGTGTAAGAGCTTTCTAATCTTAGGAGGTTTGAAAGAATTCACTCATGAGGGGCGCCTGGGTGGCTCAGTGGGTTGAGCCTCTGCCTTCAGCTCTGGTCGTGATCTCAGGGTCCTGGGATCGAGCCCCGCATCGGGCTCTCTGCTCAGCAGGGAACCTGCTTCCCCCTACCTCTCTGCCTACTTGTGACCTCTGTCTGTCAAATAAATTAATAAAATCTTAAAAAAAAAAAAAAAAAAAGAATTCACTCATGAAACTGTTGGCCTGAAAGTACATTGTCTTAAAATAGCAATAATATTCAGCAAAGAGCCCCAGAACCTTAAAAAAGCAAACAAACAAAAACTCCTCAGTAAATCCAAATAAATGGAAGAGCCTAAAATACCAGTATATTGAAAACAAAGAACTTCTGTGTTGATCCTCCTCATTTCTCTCCCCTCCCCCACCTCTTTTTTTTTTTTTCATGGTCAGAGAAGATGCTATAGGTAGGTTGAGGCTAATAATAAAATGTATTGCTGTTCCTTCTTTACTCTGCTCCAGTTATACTATAAAGTAAACCATTTTGGGTCTACATGGGCAAAGCAAGTTCGTCTCTGCCCTGAAGGAAACCAGGAAACACTTAAGTGGGAAAGCATCAGTTTCACTTTGTTGTCATTAGCTTCCCAATTGTGTTGAGAAATTTCTTTCTTTAGAGGTACTAACCAAGCTAACATTCTACTGTAGCCAAATCCCATAGGAGAGTTTCAGAATGAGTAGGTGAAAAAAAAACACACAAGCTCAGCATGCCTGTACTTAGTTAATATGAAGTGAAAATTATTAGCCTGGTCCAGATATGCATGTGACATATGTATTGTGTACTCTTTGGTTGAGTTATTATCTCTTATAGATGATTATTTCAGACAGTTTTCGTCACTCAAGAATATGACCTTAAGCAGGTAATGTAATTTAGGAGTATACATCTGTGAACTGTGGAGGACTTCAAGACACTCCTAAGTGTTATGTACAGAGGGATGGAGGCATTATGTGAATGCTTGCATATTTGAGTATTTTAATTGATAATATATCGATCTAGATAAAATAATTATTGACATTATTTAGGAGTGTGCCTTATAAAAACGACTTTGCATGTTTTTTTAAAGCCCTACTCATTATCCAAAAGGAAATAGTAAATAAAAGTAAGTAGCCTGTGATGTAAAACTTCACTATTCTAGCTATTCTGACATGATGTATTAACCGATTAGCTGTTACTACTGTTTGGTATTTTGTTTGTTTGTTTTCTGACACCTTATAATATATATGCATGTATATTACTGTTTAATTTCACCTAGTTTGCATTTCATTATGTCAGGCCAAATTTTGGGTTCTAGTTCCTGTAGGATTTATGTTGTGGCTGCCATTCCCCTTCCCCCCATGTCCTTGCTACTGTGGTTTTCAGTCATGGGTAGAGGGAAAGAGGAGGCTGTTACCTAGAATAGGTAACAAAAATCTCTTTATAGTCTAGGACCAAGTTCCAAGTCATCTTCAAAAAAGAAGAGCAGAGAATACTAAATGAACTGCCTTGTGGATAGATAGCTAATTAGTGTACAAAGTCTTTTGAATATATGCAATATTTGACACTCTTTAGACAAGTTGAGGAGGACCAGAACATTCAGGGGTACCAGGTTGTTTGCAACTGAAAACAAGCCTTTGGGACCTATGTAATACATATGTCATAGTTTTTCAATCCCTAGTCTATAAAAACTTTTTGAAATTACGGAGAAATAAATAAAATGTGAAATTTACCATTGTAACCATTTTTTTTAAAAGATTTAATTTATTTATTTGACAGAGAGATCACAGGCAGGCAGAGAGAGAGAGAGAGGGAGATGGGGAAGCAGGCTCCCTACCTAGCAGAGAGCCCGATGTGGGGCCCGATCCCAAGACCTTGGGAACATGACCTGAGCCAAAGGCAGAGGCTTTAGCCCACTGAGCCACCCAGGCGCCCCATTGTAACCATTTTTAAGTGTACAGTTTTGTAGTGTTGAGTGTATTTATATTGTTGTGCAACAAAGAAAAGCATTTCTTAAGGGACTATTTTTTTTAAAGAATAAGTGGGAAGTAAATAATATTTATCTCAGAGGGAAAATGTCCTATATAGTAACCCGAGTTTTCTTTCTTCTATCCAGAGATATACTTTCTGTGGTAGTAATTATCAATATTAAATTATGAGAGTAAACTGAGCACTGATGATGTGCATTAGCTTTCACTTATTACCAATAATTTTGCTTTTAAAAAAAAGTATCTCTTACAAACAGGTTATGAAAACAAGGTCTGTCTTTCAAGTCATTTCAATAAGGAATTACTGGGAATTGATAGATGAAGAAAAATAACATGACTTCCATTTTGATGGTACTTAAGAAGTTGAAGTTTTAAGAATCTTTAAAATAGTCCAACCAGGTAATTCTGCTAGGGAGATGCTAGGGAGGACAGAAATCAGGGACTTACGTCTTTTCTAGAAAATATATGATCTCAAATCATTTGAATAAAATCACCTGCTCTTATGGGATATTTAAATGCTTGTATTATTCATAGCCACTTGTTATGTGGTGTTTCCTATAATATAATTTAATATATTTGCTATCTCTAAACTAGAAATGCCTTTCCTTTGATATTGATGGTTCTTCGCTTTTTTAAAAAAACTTATCCCCTTTTTCATAAACATTAAAATCTCACACATCCAAGGAGATTTAATATTTGCTTCTCCTTCCCACACAGTTTTCTCTTACACTTCCTCATACTGAATATAACTTGCCCTTATAGTTCCCCCATCCAAGAATATTCTATAGAGCACTACTTTATATGATTTATGAAAACAGATTTTTTAATATTAAATAGCCATTTTAAACTGCATAAACCCCATTCTACCCCCCATCTCTAGATTTTAACATGACCTTTACTCAAGAGAGGATACCCCTTAGGAAGCTGAGCAAGCTAACTGAGCAGTGCCATGTTTCTGTGTACATTGGGGTAGAACATCACGTGCCATGCCCAATTTCTCTTTTGGTCTTACATGGTTTGGTTGTGTACTTCAACTCCCAGAATTTGATAAACAGTCTGAGAGAAAGAAGTACTACTGGACTAAAAAAGGGAAGTAATGCAAAGCTGAGACACATGGGTGTGGTATTTGGCTGTGAAATCTTTTACCTCTTAGAAGATAACAAAGTTTCTCCAAGTTTGAACATCCAGCAAAATGGAGAACCTGATCTGGGGAGCTTTTGGGTTGATAACTGGGGAGTCATCTCACCTTGTTTATCCTGATACATTTAGCCTACTACCAACTTACAGAAAAAATACAAAATCTAAATTCCGACACTGCTGCATCAATGGTATTTAAGTTTCTATTATTTCAGCTGCCTGACTGCAACACAGTCACAGTTGTAGTGTAGCATGCTATGGGTATATCGGAAAGTGAGACTAGAAATACAAACTGTCATTTTAGGGAATTGGCTGCTTATGTTAGGGAACTCTCTTAAAAGTGGGAAATGATTATAACTAAGTGTTAGGAGTGACAGTTCTTTTCCATTTCCTTTCTTTAAGTGGGGAAAACACACATACTATTGGTGTCATTAAAATTTTACTGTAACTGAGACAGAGGATGTCCTTTTATTTAAGTATTTACTGTGTTATTGACTTTTGCTTTTTACTTCTGATGTTTTCTGTGGGTGAAAAGGTGAACAAACAGCTAAAATACAAAAAAGGAAGGTTGTGTCTTCCATTAACTTATTTACCTCTTCTTTTGCTAAGGTGGCAGCTTTGCTGAAATAGAATGTGAATGCTTATTATTATTCATACTCCAGGGGGTTGGAAAAGCCGCTGACTTTTCTAGGATGGAGTGATTTCCTCCCCCCATCCTGAAACTGCTTTAGATGTAAAGTGTCCTCTCACCACACGTGTGAATCTGACAGAACACTTACCCAGACACAGAATAGTCTCAGTAGTGGGGGAAACCCAACAGAAGGGCCTTTCCCACCTCCCAAATCACCAGTACTTGTCTCTACCACCCCACAAAAAATAGGCCTTACTAAAGCATTATAAATCATTCTGGGTGGAGGTGGTAGGGGTCTGATACCTTTAAGTCTGTGAATCTTTTCAAACTTGAAGTCCCAAAATACATACCTTTTTTTTTTTTGGAGAGAGAGACAGTGAGAGAGAGCATGAGAGGCTAGAAGGTCAGAGGGAGAAGCAGACTCCCCGTGGAGCCGGGAGCCCGATGTGGGACTCGATCCCGGGATTCCAGGATCATGACCTGAGCTGAAGGCAGCTGCTTAACCAACTGAGCCACCCAGGTGCCCCCAAAATACATACCTAATCAAAGTTGAGTTGTTCTGGTTGAGCTGGGCACTTGGTGGAACATTGTTTTGATTCACACACACACCCAGCCCCAGTAGAGCTCTGGAAGCACCACTACTTATTTGATTGTTATTTTATTTGTTCAGGATTGGTTAACTATTGCTTGGCAGAATAATACTGGTTACCAAAGACAGCAGGCTTAAGATATTTTATATATAGAAAAATAAGTTCATTCAAGAGGAAGGAGGCTGGGAGGAATTAAGAGTATCACTTCAGAAGATTCAGCATCCAGGTAGAGGAGTTGCACAAAGGAATACAGAAGGAATGAAATTGCCCCCCAAAATAATTGAAGAACATTTCCTAGAAGTGAAGGATGAACTTCCAGGTGAGTTAAGTACAAGATCAGAAATCAAAATGGTCTGGGCTTCCACAAAGACAAATGGAAGCTAGAAAACGGTACAGCAAAGCTATGAGCTGAATTCTTTCTTTGCATAGTGGAAAGACAAGTAAAACTGAAAAATCAATAATGGCAATATTAGCATGTAATTTAGAGATACCAAGATTAATACCAGAAAGAACCAAAAGAATTATTGCCAAGGTGAAGCAGGAAATGAGGAGGGAAAAGAAGAGAGCAAGGGGTTGATAGTTTTTCTTAAGCCTTGTGAAACTCCTTGACTCCTTAAAATATAGATAAGTATTGCTTTGTTTAAAAATAAAAAACTAAATTAGAGTGAAAAGAGCTAGAGATTGGACTTTCATATCATAGACCTGGATTTTTAGAGACCTGGGTCTCTTGTCTAATTCTTTGACTTTAGTCAATTTATATAATCTTTTGAAGCTCATTTTCTTTATGTGGAAAGGGAAGATAATCTATGCTCCTGCAGAAGAAAAATTAAAATAAGGTACTTTATATAAAGCACCTGGCAAGTAATATTAACTCAGTAGGTATCAATCCCTCCCCCATCCCTAATGTCTCCCATAAGGAAATAGGGAAATGCCTCTCTTTCATTGTTGGAATGCTTGTCATTCAGACACAAAACTGAAATTGTCCTTAAGTTCTGGGGTTGTGTGCCTTTTTGAATTGAAGGCATGTCATTTGAGTTTTATGCCCTTTCTCAACTATCTATACATAGTTTGAGAATTTAGATAGAACTGAGATGATTAGAGTATCGATGGGGGGAGCAGCAAGTGAAAAGGGCCATGGTCACATTTAAATCTTTCTCAAAATGAACTTCAGTGCAAATGCCATTAATGGAATCTCTTCCATTAATACAGGAAACACTCTTATAGACTCATGAGTTGCAGAAATTTCAGGGAACCAAGACCATTAGAGTGCTATTGCTCTGGGCCATCTGCCAAAGTATCAAAATACCTCCTTTTTTCTTTCTTTAAGAACATCTACCTTAGCAACTGCTATTTTTGTTTCCAAATTCTATATACTTCTTCAGGACGATTCCAAAAGCAGATCACTGTGGAACAAAAAAGACACGATAAAAAGTCTGTTTCCCTGCCTTGGTGCATATTTCTATAGTGTTATACAGAGTACAGTGCTTTTCCAGTTATGAATTGACTCCCTATGGCAGTGATTTTAAATTTGTCTCACGTCTGCTCTTCCCTCTTTTCCACTTAACCGCCCCCCCCCAAATTATCCAAGAAGTCTTAGACAGGGTTTTCTGATCTGTTTTTTTAAACCACCCTGGATGATTCTGTTGACCCATGTAGGATAGTATGTTCTAACCTAAACATCCTAAACTAGGGCGGATGAGGGAACTGAGGTCTACAGAAGGGTTAAATGACTTCACTCTCACCTGTCAACAAGCATGTGTTCTATACTCCCATTTATCTTCCGTTGACTAGGCTTTTTAATTTGATTTCTAATGTTCAAATTGTCTTAATAAAGAAGAAATTAATATATTTTATATAGGATGTGGTCTCCGTTAAAAATTAAGTTTGGAGTCTTTATTTTAAAGCATCTTATTTTTTCCAGATACAAAAATAAGTGAAGAGTGAAAAAAGTGAAAATTTTTAATAAATTCTTGGTTCCCCACAGTAGGATAGCACAGCAGGTGTTAAGATTTACTAGATCTGAATATTCACATTTAAGAAAAACTGGCTTTGAAAAGAGTAGAAATTTAGTCAATTTGGGCACAGATGCAGGTTTGAGAGGTTAGTTTGTCAGGGTACCCAGGGATTTGGGAGTCCTGTCTTTAGGGGTATTCAACAACTGGAATAAGAGTGTATTTAATGGTATCATATCTGGTTTTAAACTTTTATCATACTAAACATTTAAAATCACACCCTAAACATCTTGGGAATGACTGGAAATAGAGATTTGGAAATCTCTGAAACCTTATTTATTTTCTCATTGGAGTTCTCACAGTTACTTCTAATAAAGCAAGTTGTGACTTGCAAACATTTGCCCAACAGCCTCGAGGTATCCTCAGGGAAATTAAAAGCGGGGGTATGTAGAGCCAGGGAGTCCCGTGCCAATGGTTAAGAGCACAGAGTACAGCTTTATAATTATGTAAGCTTTTGCCTATTCCCATTTATCATTGGTAATGTTCTCAAAACTAAATGACCACTCAGCAATTTAAACTGTAATTTAAGAGAAAATAGGCCTTATTGTGAAAAGGTTCCCTATCTGTCTCCTAAAGTTTTATTATCTTCATAGAAGAGCTCTTTCCTTTCATAGTGGTTTGATTTTGTTCTGAGAAAGTAAATGACTCAGAGATGCTGGAGGGGTCCCTAATCTGTTAACTTGTGATATTTTATTTTTTTATTTCTTAAGATTCTATTTTTTATTTGAGAGAGAGAACATGAGAGACAGCGCAGAAGCAGAGAGTGTACAAGCAGGATGGAGTGGCAGAGGGAGAGGAAGAAGCAGGCTCCCTGCTCAGTGGGAAGCCTGACTTCGGCCTCAGTCCTAGGACCGCAGGATCATGATCTGAACTGAAGGCAGGTGCTTAACCAACTGAGCTACCCAAGTGCCCTAACTCATGAGATTTTAACTACTTCATCAAAAGCAACTTTTCCTTTTATGAATCCTGCGCAGCCTGTGACATCTCATACATTATTGTGTTCTGTTTAGGGGGACTTTTTTAAGATTACTGAAAATATTGTTTTTTCAGACTCTTTTGGTTAAGACCAAAAGATAGGTACAAACTATCCTACTCCTGTGAAAGATCATTAGTAATGCTACTTGTCATAAATTTGGCAGAGTAGAAAGGAGGAAATTTCAAAAAGATCACGTATTCAGACACTTTACCAGGAATTATTTTTCCTGTTATTTAACAGCATGTAAGCATTTACATAACAGAGCATTAGATAACATTTCTAGTTTTTTGCCTAACAGTGTCTTTCCATAAGATAACAGACTTCTGCTAAAAGGCCCATTTTATGCATTCCGTAGTTTATTATTTACCTTCAGACATTGTCCAGATAATAAGTGGTCCTCTCTATACATCTTGTGACATAAAGTGATGCAATAATGAGCATTGCTTCTTTCTCCACTATTTTCTTTTCAAAAATGTAGGGTTTTTTGTAAAAAGATTTGGGCTTGGTTGACTGTCCAAGGACTTACCAGCACCAGAGGACATTCAAAACAGGTTTTTAGGAATAGGAATATAAACAGGAGGGAAGCCATGCTTAGTATTTGTTTGTTCCTCTAGATTTCGTTATTACTCAGTTGGTACATTTTTCCTGCCTACTGTTAATTATATGTCTTTTTTAGTACTTCTTTCCAAAATTGTATTCTATATCTTTTTTTCCCAAAACATTTTTCTTCCTGTTTTTCTGTCTGGCTATCATCGATGTCTGCCTAGTATTCTGAAAAATATGGCTGGTGAACCATCTTCAACAAAGTCACCTGAGTTATTTATTAAAAGGAAAATTCCAGGGGTGCCTGGGTGGCTCAGTGGGTTAAATCCTCTGCTTTCAGCTCAGGTCATGATCCCAGGGTCCTGGGATCAAGCCCGAGCCCTCCCCCCACCCTCCCGCATTGGGCTCTCTGCTCAGCAGGGAGCCTGCTTCCCCTCTCTTCCTGCCTCTCTGCCTACTTGTGCTCTATCAAATAAATAAATAAAATTTAAAAAAAAAAAAAAAGGAAGATTCTAGGACCCCATTCCAGGCCATCTGATTCAGAATTGCAGGCACCTGAATGCTGCCTTCCTGTCTAGATCCACTTGGCCAACAAATCCTGTTGGTTCTGACTTAAAAATGTCTCTTGAATGTATTCATCTTTCATTTCCCCCGTTCTTGTCCAAACTCATCTTTGACCCAGACTACAGTAATAGTTTCCTGTGGATATCCTTACTTTGTCTCCCTCATTAGTTTCTGTTCTACAGTGGGTATCCAGTTTACCTTTTTTTTTTTTAAGAGTTTATTATTTATTTGACAGAGAGATCACAAGTAGGCAGAGAGGCAGGTGGTGGGGGGGGCGGGTAGGCTGGGGAGGGGGAAGCAGGCTCCCCACTGAGCAGACTGCCCAACCAGGCAGGGCTCAGTCCCAGGACTCTGAGATAATGACCTGGGCCAAAGGCAGAGGCTTAACCCACTGAGCCACCCAGGCATCCCCAGTTTACCTTTCTAAAACATGTTTTGTCTACTGCTTAAAAATCCCCCAGCGCCCCCCCCTTTTTTAAAGATTCATTTATTTACTTTAGAGAGAAAGAGTGTACATTCACATAAGTGGAGGGAGGGGCAGACAGAGAGGGAGAATCCTGAAGCAGACTCTCCACTGAGTGCAAGCCCAGTAAGGAGCTCAGTCCCTGGACCCTGAGATCATGACCTGAGTCAAAGTCAAGAGTGAGATGCTTAACTGGGAGCCACCCAGGCACCCTGAAAATCCTGCATTACTTCTTAGTGACAGGTTAAATTCTATAAATTTAATAGAGTAATAGGGTCCACTACAATCTGGCCAAATTGAGTCTGCTGCATATAGTTTATGCACTTAGTATGCGCTGTAACTCTAGAGGGTTCCATTCCAGTTACGGTCTGCCTGAATGGTGCCACTAGGGCTTTTGTAATTCAGCTCAATCACACGTGGAGGCCCTGACCATTCTGTCTTAACACCCTCACTCTCCATTTTATATTCACATCTTAGACTTCCATAAATAGAATACCTCCAGTCCCTAAATGCACTATACTAGTGACTTCTCAATTCCTTTACTCTTTCAGAGTGAATATTCTTTCCTCCCTCTCATTCTCTGCTTCTTAAAATCCTCATGTTGGGTGCCTGGGTGGCTCCGTTGGTTAAACGACTGCCTTTGGCTCAGGTCATGATCCTGGAGTCCAGGAATCGCTTCCCAAATCAGGCTCCCTACTCAGCGGGGAGTCTGCTTCTCCCTCTGACCTCTTCCCTCTCATTCTCTCTCTCTCTCTCTCAAATAAATAAATAAATAAATCCTTAAAAAAAAAAAAAGAAATCCTCATGTTTCAGGGCCTAGTTTAAGTGTCAGATCTTCTGTGAAGCCTTCCACAATCCCTCATTTTAATTTTTCTTCCTGTTATCCTGCTTATACCTTTTATTTAACAGGCTTTTTTTCGTTTTTCTTTTGAGATAAAACTTACATGCAGTAAATCTTCAGTGAACCATTGGACACATTCCTACAAATGCCTCCACCTGTGCTTCCCAAACCCCTATCAAGATATGATCATACCTTTTACACATTTATAATTGGCCTGTTAGTATGGTTAATCATTTTCTTGTTTGTCTACCTTACTAAATTATAAGTTCTTTTTTTTTTTAAGATTTTATTTTATTTATTTGACAGAGAGAGATCACAAGTAGGCAGAAAGGCAGAGAGAGAGGGGGAAGGAGGCTCCCCGCTGAGCAGAGAGCCTGATGTGGGGCTCGATCCCAGGACCCTGAGATCATGACCTGAGCCGAAGGCAGAGGCTTTAACCCACTGAGCCACCCAGGCACCCCTAAATTATAAGTTCTAATTAGAGAAAAAGGCAAAGAGGATGACTTTCTCTTTCCCATGGAAAAAAGGGGCACATACAGTGCATTCAGAACTGAACCAGCGTTGACTCTTGTATTGATTATTAAATAACTCAGCTCCTCTTTTAAGAGATTCTCAAAGACAGTGGCTTAAATTAGACAAATTTTATTTCTTTCACATACTATAAAGTATAAAATGTCCAAAGCTGACCTGGCAGCTCCATCATGTCAAGGACCAAGACATCATTCTTGTTCCCTCATCCCCTTGTCCTTCCACCATCCCTGAAGTGTTGTCCTCATCATTCTTGTTCCCTCATCCCCTTGTCCTTCCACCATCCCTGAAGTGTTGTCCTCACTATGGTATTCTAGGTGACTCACCACAGCATCCATCCTTTTGGGGAAGGGAAAAAGGTGATGAGCTCCTCTTGGAAGTTGAAGTTACTTGCCAATGACCAGAACATAGTCATTTGACCATACCAGTTAAAAGTTAGAAATATTGGAAGAGAAGAGAATAGATATTGAGGAACAGATAACATATATACTTCATATATGGCTTCATTTAATCTTCATAATAACACTGCAAACAATATCATAAGAAAACTAATACTCAGAGAAGCCAAGTAAATGGCTAGAAAATTGCAGATATGGGATCTGAATCCAAAGCCCTTACTTTTTTCATTCTGTGTAGTTGTGTTAGGAAGACATACATAAATGTTATTAAATAAAGTCATCTTCACAGTGTTATTGCACATATTTTTATATCACACATTTTCACAGTGTCATACCATCTCTTTAATTCCAGGACCTCCTATATAACTTTTACTCCATGCTTCTCACCATCTTGAAATTAAATGCCATATCAGCTGGTTTGTAACCAAGGCCTAGTTTGTAGTACAGTTTAACAAAATGACTACTTCTTTTAAAGCTGATATATGAGGAAAAGTATATTGCTATATTTCCCAAGCAATAGCTTCAATCCTCTGTATTTGTTTGGAAATGCTATATAATCATAAAGTTGAGGGAGATTATATCATTTAGGCCCTTCATTTTAAAAGAAAGGAAAATTGAGGTCTATTGAAGATACAAGATGTATCCTTTATTTCATTCTCACTGCTGCTACTTTTCAGGTATCATGGGAGGAGCACTAGCGTAATCAGTCATTTCTGTAAGTAACAGTCATTTCTGTAAGTAACCATTATTGTTATGCTGAAGAATTGTCTTAGGTTTAAGAATTGCATGATCAGAAAAATGAAGGGGGGCTTGGGTGGCTCAGTTGTGAAGTGCCTGACTCTTGATTTCGGCTCCGGTTGTCTCAGGTCATGATCTTGGGATCCTGAGATCAAGCCCCATGTGGGGGCTTCTCACTAAGGCACAGAGTCTGCTTGAGATTCTCTCTCTCTCTCTCTCTCTGTGCCCCTCCTCATCCATGTGCATGCTCTCGGTCTCTCAAGTAACTATTTTAAAAAAGAAGAAAAATCAAGCTGAACAATGCGTAAAGAAATGCTTATTATCCTAGCCTTTTTTTAGTGAAGAATGGATATTATCTAACATTAAAAACATCTTTGTAGCCCCTGGGAACTTGCTGTAGAAAGGATGACTACTATTTGATAAATAAAAGGAATAGATGAGATCATTCCTATTCATAATTCAAAACCTAGTGCAAATGTTACCTACTTCTCAAAGCCTTTCCTAAACCTTAAAAATAGATGTGACCACTTTACTTTCCCAATTCTATAGCCTTTGGATACCTCAGGGGGTGGGTGGGTGTATTTTAAATTGTAGCTAATAGTGCTTTTTTGAGGATAGGTTTTGTGTTTGTTTTGTTCTCATTGTCAGTGGTGCCCAGTACAGGCTTTGTTTGTACTTGGCAATGTTTTATCAAATGAACATATCCACCATGGCATCCTGGGAGAATACTTTGCAGTTGCCTTTATTTTATTTTATTTCAAGATTTATTTATTTGACAGACAGCAAGAGAGAGAACACAAATGGGATGGGGAGGGCAGTGGGAGAGGGAGAAGCAGGCTCGATCCCAGGATTCTGAGATCATGACCAGAGAGAGCCAAAGGCAAACACTTAACAACTGAGCCACTCAGGCATCCCTGCAGTTGTCTTTAATAAACTGTTTTTGAATGAAGAATTTCAAAGCTATATCCCAGTTCCCTTGCTTATTGCTTTGTAGCTCTAAGCAATCATTTAATGACGCTGAGCCCTTATCAGTCAAATGGGATGTGAATAAAAAAAACACAAAGAATTGGTGAAAGAACTTTGAGGTGGTAATCTCTGAAGCTCCTTGCCATACCCCACAAAAGTGCCTTACATGTAACAAATAAACATAAACTTTTTTTTTGCTAATTGATTTGAATAGTAATGGGACCCGTTTTATTAACATCTAAGTTTGGTCCTAGCAGTTGGCAAACCTTTGTTGGAGCGGGGCAACTTTACGAAGGGAAGATAAAGTTATCTCCCTTGCATAGGCTACCTCTCCTACCCTAGAACAGTTTAATTATTGAACCAAGGAATTAATGAAAGAGGAAGCAGCCTGCTGCCCATGAATTTTCTTGGTGCTTCTTTCTGGGTTGGGCACATATAGACCGTGGGAGGTAGAACAGGAACTTGTCCTTCATTTTCCTTCTCACAGGAAACACACTGGGGTGGAGTGGTGGGAGAGGAACTACTGCCAGAGGGTCAGATGTGGCTGGGTAGGGACTATCCTGGCTTCAGGGGGATTGCCCTGGGTGGGTGGGGGTGCTTTGCATTCTGCTTGCCCAGATACCTTCTGGGGTATCAGTGACTTAATCTTCTCCTCCTATAGTGGAAGGAAACCAACAGATCAGACCGAGAATAAAGATACTACCATGGAAGGCTTTCCTAAAAATACACTTAGAAGAGTGCTTCCAAGGCAGAGGTTGCCTTAGCTTGGATCTCCTGGGTTTAGGCAATGAGATTTGGGTTTGAGCATGTTTACTATAAATAAAACCATTTCCCTGGAGCCTGGCAAGTTTTGCAGCAGGCATACCAAAATGTAATTGAAATGTGACTGCCTCTTAAATTGTGAAATTAATTTTACACTTAACAAATCCTTAAAAAAAAAGTAGAGGAACAAGTGGCTTTAAAGTTCAGAGTGTTAATATTTGAAATCTGTCCAATTTAATTAGTTGGGTCCCAGCAACTGTTTCCTTTTTCTCTGGTCAGTGTCACTGATCTAACACCCGATTCTCTAATGGGATGTGAGATAGAAATTAAATGTATCGTTTATTTAGTTGTATTGACCTGAATCATATCTCTCCAGCTTACATTCTTATTTCAGGAAATAGGATGCATCCATGTGGAATTTATTCAGTAACTCTTCTTAGTGACATTTGTGTGATCTAATTCAAGGACCTGAAGTGAAGCATCCACATGATTTACTTGCATATGATACAGCTATTTTTAGTACTGCATTTACATTTTTAAAAACAAGAATGCACCTTTTTGATGGAACAGACATGCATTTTTAGACTCAAAGACTCAAGAACTATTGAACAAAGAAGTTTCTTCGAAATCAAGTCCAAACATCTTTTTTGTATTGGAGAGAATGAAACTTTGGGTCAGAAAGATTTAGTGGGGACGCTAAAAGTCTGGGACGCCTGGGTGTCTCAGTTGGTTAAGCAGCTGCCTTCAGCTCAGGTCATGATCCCAGGTCCTGGGATCTTGTCCCACATCGGGCTCCTTGCTCGGCAGGGAGCCTGCTTCTCCCTCTGCCTCTGCCTGCCACTCTGTCTGCCTGTGCTCGCTCCTGCGCGCTCTATCTGACAAATAAATAAAATCTTAAAAATAAAAAAGAAATTAAAAAAAAAAAGAAAGATTTAGTGGCTCTGAATCAAGGTCACAAGTCATTCAGTGATAGAACAAAATAAAAGCTGGATGGGTTTCCAACTCAAGGTCTTACTTGTCTCTGATTTTAAAATATAGGTGTGTTTTATGTTGACAGTTGTCATTTTGTGCAGCTTTTTAAGACAGTGATAAGTAACTTAGCCACATAGTCACTTAAACCTCTCATTTCTGCATTAGCATTTTACACTGTATTGTCCTGATAGCTACCTGTCCTTAATTTCTTTGCCTGCTTGTATACCTATTTTTATTTTTTTAATTTATTTTTATTTTTTAATTTTTTATTTTTTTAAAGATTTTTATTTATTTATTTGTCAGAGAGAGAGAGCAGGAGCGAGCACAGGCAGACAGAGAGGCAGACAGAGGCAGAGGGAGAAGCAGGCTCCCTGCTGAGCAAGGAGCCCGATGTGGGACTTGATCCCAGGACGCTGGGATCATGACCTGAGCCGAAGGCAGCCACTTAACCAACTGAGCCACCCAGGCATCCCTTGTATACCTATTTTTAATCGTGCTTCTATTTTTATAAGCTGCCTTAAATCCTTTGAATGATAGAAAGTTATACTATTTGTGTGTGCATACACAAGTATGGAATTAGATAATGCTGGTGATTGTACAACATAGTGAATATACAAAAAGGCACAGAAATGTACACTTTAATATGGTGAATTTTATGTCACATGAATTGTATTTTAATGTAAAACACTACAATTTTTTATAAAAGCATTGTGTACCCAGAATGAAAGGACAGATGAAAGATTAGAGACTGTGATTATGAAGGATTTCCAATCATAAAGAAGTGAGATAATTTGGTTCCCCCAAACCCCACATGACTGATAGAGAACTTTATCTATTCTGTGGCTTTCAGAAGATTAAAAGAAAGGTCCTGTGATGTGGCTTTTACAGCTGGACAGGAAAAATCAGAATCATTACATGGCCCTATGCTCAGACCCAGGGAATGTGGTTAGAAATCTTACACAAGTTGAGATGATAAAATCAAATTACCTCCACTCAGCAAAGCACCTGTAGTTCAAACACAGCAGGGAGGTTGGAAAACTAATAGGGAGTGTGGGTAGGACTGAAGGGATGTGATTTTTCTTTTTTAATGTACAATCCAACAGCAACTCTCCCTAGATTTTGTGCTAAAATAAGAGCATTTTCACACATTTTAATTGCTCTGCGATAACAACAGTGTGAACTCCATCCACAAACATTTATTATCTATTTAATTTTGCTCTAATTTCAGTGTAGCAAGAATTCACCTTGTAAGTGGGAATAACTGTCCGTTTAGTAAAAAGAAATCCCTTCCCACATTGCTAATCCGGTTGTGCATTTCTATAATAAAATATTAATAACAAATGACCTTTCATATTTCTCCATTTTAAGGTTGCATTTTTAGATTACTATTTTCAAAGTAGCATCTTTTGAACTGGAACCCCACTTGCATCTTGAACATTAGTAAAGAATATTAAAAATTGAAGAAGTTAATTGCCTTTATAAACTTTTATAGTACTTGGTGCTATAATGTTCATGATGAACTGTATGGAACTGTCTATTAGATGCATTTTAGAAATGAGATTTGTATAATTTAATAGCTATCTAAATTGTTCTTATTATTTTCCAGACCTGTCATTTACTCCATCCTTTATAGTGATGCTACAGAACAGAGAGGAATGGATAAAAATATTGGCGAGCAACTCAATAAAGCTTACGAAGCCTTTCGACAGGCATGTATGGATAGAGATTCTGCAGTGAAAGAACTACAGCAAAAGGTATATGGTTTTGGTTTTGAAAGTTCTTAATTATCTTGGTAAATGGAAATTTGAGAATCTTTTGCAAGTGGAAAATATTGTATTATTAGAAACTTTCTTGAACTATAATAACTAAAACACGGAGATATATATTGATGGAATTTAATATTCTTATTTGTTGTTGTTGTTTTTTTAAAATGTGACCCAAGGGAAGAGTTCATAAAGAGCATTATCCTCCATAAATAATTTTTAGTTTTCAGTTTCAAAAGAGGGTCAATTAAAAGAAAGTTATTTATGCATAAATGTAGTTTAGTAGTTCCAAGGCAGATGTCTGTTATTGGTCCATGATTAGGTCTTCACTGATCTGCAGCAAAATGAGAAAAATAAGAATGTAGTGAACTTCCCATAATGCTAAAATTCTGTCCTTTATTCTCATACTATACTTCCATACTATCAGGTTACAGGGCGGAATTTTATTAACACACACTTTTGTGAGATCATAATGAAAGTGTTTTTGTTTGCTTGTTTAATACCACTATTTAGGAGTGTTTTGGGGGTCCCTGATACCAAAAAACATATTCTGTGTTGTCTACAGGATTTCATAGGACTTAGCATACAGTAACACTCACAGCTTAGATTTATTACAGTGACCTGATAAGAACACAGCCAGATCATTAATGTACAACATCAGGCAGACTCTAGAGGGATCCACATGCAGGCCTCCTATGCTCTTTCCCTTCTGTGAGGAGTCACACAGAGTGTACCCTACCTCCAGCTTCAAAAACTTAGTCATACATATACAGTCCTTCAACATAGGGATCTCCATTTGAGACTTAAGAATTTGGGAGTTTTATTAAGAGCTGGTCACATACATAACCTGTGTCAACCAAAATTTCAGACTCTCAGAAGGAAAGTAGGTCTTCACCATAGATCTCATGGTACAGTCTAATTAAGCTGGTACAGCAGTCAACTTTATCACTTTTATCAGCTTTAAAATAAGTCAAGTTTCCAGATGCCAGCCAGGGGCCAACCTTGCAATAGTTTCAACAGGCAGTTGAAAGTGGAGATCTTAAATTGGTTACCTCATTTAAGAAACAGTTTTATTCGCCTTAAAATTTGAAGTCTAAGAAGTATGCTAGCCATGCAATTCTTAGTTTCTTCTGTAAATATAGGAACTGCACAATTCTCTTCATCCTTTCTACTTGACACATCTGTAAAACTGGATGTTATATGTACTTCCTTGTATTTCTCAAAAATCATTATTATTTGTGATTCTCCTGTTCATTTACAAAATATTACTTCCAGTTATATGGGTAGACTTACGGACTAGGTATTCCTTAGTGGTATATAGGAGAAACAGGGGCATAACAATAACAGGGAGTTTTCCAAAATTATTGAAGTTTAGAATTTGGATTTCTTTGCCTTTCTAGTTCAGGTATAAGGCATATTCAGTTTTGTTTTGTTTTTTTAAGATTTTATTTATTTATTTATTAGAGAGAGAAAGAGTGAGCACAGGCAGACAGAGTGGCAGGCAGAGGCAGAGGGAGAAGCAGGCTCCCTGCCGAGCAAGGAGCCCGATATGGGACTCGATCCCAGGACGCTGGAATCATGACCTGAGCCGAAGGCAGCTGCTTAACCAACTGAGCCACCCAGGCATCCCAGGCATATTCAGTTTTTTAAAAGCAACAACAAACAACTTTTATTCTTATTTTCCCATTAGGTTCATTAAGAAACTTCAACAGTCTTACACTTGTTCTAGGAAAGTTAAGAAACAGAGTTAGGGAAGAGGAGTATTGAGATATTCTTAGGTTGAAGCAGAAACAGAAATTTCTCTAACTGCTCCTCTGCCTTCACTAGTAAGCAACCAGAAACTTGTGATTTAATCTTTTAACTGCCATGGGAGAAGCCTTTGCTTACATCAGCAATTATCCAAAGGAGGTTAAAGGGTTTTTTTTTAAAGTGTTTGTCAAGTACTCAAGAATAAGAAAACATGTATACTCTCTATTCTTATATGCTAAACTCCAACTATCCTGATTTATTTAAGAAAAATCAATGTGGCATGCTGTATACTGGGCATTTGATGAAGTTTTGAGGATGCTGAAACAAAATATAGTTTATGCCCTTAAGAAACTTTCCTTAATAAGGATAAGTTCCAATAAAAAGACAAAAAGGAAGATTAATAGTTATGACCATGGTATACTAAGTGTTACAGTGGAGATCTGTGGGAGATAACAAATAAACACAAGGAAGAGGAACCTAATCAGTCTGGGAGAATCAGGTCATAAGCTCACTCTCAAGCCCAATGCTTGTGCTAAGATTAGGAGTTGGGTAGATAAGGAAGAAAAGTCCTGAAAGCAGGGGGATCAGTATATATAATAAAAACACAAAAGTGAGGGAATATATCGTACATTCCATGTACAATAAGGTGATTCTATGGCTCCAACAAGAACAGTAAAGCAGTACAGGAAAAGAAGCTGTGAAGGTAGATTAGGGCCCTGTCATGAGGAATATGACTAAGTAGTTCATACTATATTCTTATTCAGTCTGATTTACTAAAGGATTAATATATATGCTTTAAAAAAGTCTTCCTGGCATTGAGGTATATATAAATATGTACAGATACAGATATACATATATATATGTATGTATGTATGTATGTATATGTATATATGTATACATACAAATATATGTGTGTGTATAGATATATATTTATAAAACATGTATAATATATATAATTATATATAAATATCTATTAATATATATGTTAAATAGTTGGCCCTTGAACAACGCAGGGGGGTTAGATAGAGATCTGCATGTAACTTTTGATTCTCTAAAAACATAACAACTAATAGTCTGCTGTTGACTGGAAGCCTTACCAATAACGTAAACAATTCATTAACACACATTTTGTATGCTATATGTATTATATACCATATTCTTACAATAAAGTAAGCTACAGAAAAGAAAATGTTATTAAGAAAATTGTAAGGAAGAAAAATACATTTATATGTAGTAATCTACTGTATTTATTAGAAAAATATCCACATATAAGTGGACCCATGCTGTTCAAGGGTCAACTGCATATATATTATACATCAGTGTAAAAAAATTAAATGGCACTCATTTCAAGCAGTTAACATGAGAACTTAAGCATTAGGGGTGAATTAAGAAAGAGATCTAAGATTATTTAGGAAATAGAATGGAAAGTAGGTGCCACCTGAATGCAGGCCACTTCTGAGTGTGATAACATAGATTCTAGGATGATACCCAGGTAACTAGAATAGAAGACTAGATTGATGGTGGTGCTGATGACTAAAAGAATCAGTAGAGAAGAAGATAGAGATTTATAGATGGGGAAATAAAATGCATAATTAGGTTTTAGTTACCAGGTTTAGTTACCTGTGGAACATGCAGGTGAAATTGTCCAATGGATGGTTGCAAATACAGATCCAGAAGCCTTGAAAAAAGTAGCATTTCCAGGTTCGAGTGTATAGGGCAAAGGAGTATTTGAAGGGTAAGGGTGTTAGAGGAAGGAAATAAGGCCAACCAATTGGTCATTGGAGAGTCAAAACTAGGTTAAAGAATTGACTATGAAACAAGAGGAGAAATGCCTATTCCTCTGAGAACTGTAAGGAACAAGAAAAAAAAAATAGGTGTACACAAAGATAAGTTTGCATATTGGAAATGGTGGTGGCAGGAAATTAGCAGGATTATCCCCTATCATTTATGTGTAGAATCTAAAGAAGTCAAACCTATTAAAAACAGTAAAATGGTGGTTATCAGGCATTAGGAGGTGGGGATAAGTCTGATGGTGTTTAAGGGTATAAACTTATAACAAGTTGTGAATAAGCCATAGACATCTAATGCACAGTATAATAAATATAGACAATAATATTGTACTATAAATACATAATGTGATAAATATTGCTGCAGGGGCAAATCATATTACAATATGTAAATGTATCAAAGTAACCCACTGTACACCTTAAATGTATACAATGTTACATGTCAGATTTATTCAATAAAAAAGAAGGGTTATAATGTAAGAGACTATTTTTATTTATATTTTCTATGAAATACAAGGTGAGGTCATCTGAGTGAAGTGATTTTAGGATATTCTGTGGTAGTAAAGAATTGAAACAATTTGAGTTAACAAATGACAGAAGAAAAGTGTTGCATCCAGCATTTACCATGAATTTTTGGTGGTATCAATCCATGTTTGTTGGTCATTTTTTTCAGCAGCTTTCTTGGTATAGAAGTAGAATGAGCAGATGCCCAAATCTAGGATTAGGAGATTGCAGAGTTAAGAATAGAAGCATGGTTAGGTGGCTAGAAAGTGGGTACAAAAGCAATTGAAATTGTGTGCTTTGAGATACAAACATCAGAAAGAAGTTAATCTAGGAGTCTAATAGACTAAGAACAAAAAGAGGGTTTATGTCTGAGGTCTCCATGAAGAGAGAGAAGAGATACAGAAGGAGTAGAATAATGTGAGAGGTCTGTTAGTAATAGACTATTACTAAAGAGTTTTTGAATTGATGTTTAGGAAATTCATAACATTGTCATGAAAGTGGATAGCCAGAGTGGGATTGAGAAATTCAAGAAACTCAGATTAGAGCACTTCATCTAAAGTAGTGATAAGATTAGGAGTATTTGGAGAGACTGTTTGAAAGGAAGAGCCAAGGGGCATCTGGGTAGCTCAGATGGTTAAGCATTCGCCTTCAGCTGGGGTCCTGATCTGAGTCCTGGGATCAAGCCCCACATCGGGCGCCCTGCTCAGCAGAGAGTCTACTTCTCCCTCTCCTTCTGACCCTCCTCGCTGCTTGTGCACGCTTGCGTCTGCACTTTCTCTCAAATAAGTAAATAAAATAGCTTTTTTTAAAAAAAGAGAAGAGCCATAATTTTTTAATGTGATAGAATTACTGGTATGTTGTAGGATAAACAGTTTGAGGAAAGACTGGTATAACTGAATTCCATGTGGATGGCCTTTTGCTTAAATTAAAAGGACTACTGGTCTAGAAGTACCAATGATGAGGCAAGATAGTGCTTATCTTTTTGTTCTCCCACTTCCTATACCATCCATTGCCCAGACCGTGTGGTTTGATGTAGACTGCTTCATATGAGGGGACTACAGAGGCATCTATATCCTTAGAAGACAATGTAATAATTCCCACTTTAAAACAAGATACCAGTCTTTTTGAAATTCAAATTTATTAGCCATTACATTCTCTATAGTATAATGAAATAGGAGTTGTGACAGAAAATACTTTGATCTCATTCATTATGTTTTTTTAAATTAACTTTTTTCTAAAATGTTATTGCAAAAAGACCTGTATCCTTTTGATATTTCTTGGGATTTTATTTTATGAAACATTTATTCTTTTTTGAATTATAGAATCAGATATGCCAAGTGTAAATCACTAATTTGTTTTAATCTAACTACTCCCAGAAATGAAATTAAACTTTAAAGTAAAACAAGCTAGAATCTTTAGTAGTAAATGATACAGACAAGCTCTCAAACTTACAGTATGAAAATTAGAGCAAAGGCTCTGAGTGATGATTTTGGTAAAGGAAATTATTACTTGATTTGATTTGGAAATTTTTTTTTTTTAAGGGTGAGTCTGTTTCTGGATTCTTTATTCTGTTTTATTGATCTCTATGTGTCTATCTCTCTTCTGATACCATTGTCTTCCATTACTTTTATGTACACTAAATTTTTTAAAAATTTTATTTATTTATTTTGGGAGGGAAGGACAGAGGGAAAGGCAGAGAAAGTCTTTTTTTTTTAAGAGACTTTATTTATTAAGATTTTATTTACTCACTTGACAAAGAGAGACATAGCAAGAGAGGGAACACAAGCAGGGGGAGTGGGAAAGGGAGAAGCAGGCTCCCTGTGGAGCAGGAAGCCAGATGTGGGGCTCGATCCCAGGACCCTGGGATCATGACCTGAGCAGACGCTTAACAGCTGAGCCACCCAGGTGCCCCTGATTTGGAAATTTTGAATTCAAATGTAAGATTAGTCAGGGGAAGCTGATCGGCAGACAGTTGAAGTATGGCTCTTTAAAGTAGGGTACCAGTTGGAAATACTAATTTGGGAATCATCTCACAGAGATATTTGGAGTGATAGGAGAAGGAAGTACCAGTGGGAGAGAGAGCAGAGCAAGAGAAGAAGAGAAGCAAGAGGACAACCTTGGAGAAGTTGCCTGGCATTCTGATGGCAAAAAGGCCCGAAGGGCTGTGCTTTCAGTGAGCCTCCCTGCCTTTCCTAACATTATGCTTAAAAGAATTGGTCTGTCGAGTGACATCAGCAAGATGGCAGACTAGGAAGTGGCAGGCCCTTGTTTAGAGTGATTGAAATAATTTTACAGAAGCTCTGGAAGTTAGTGATCTGTAGCAACCAAGCAGGCACCACATCAAGAAAAAAACCATATTCAGAATTGTAGGAGATTTCATGGCATTTCTACTTGCCCTTACCCACTCCCTGCCTATTGGGGTGTGGTACAGTTCGGAGGAAATAGCCCACAATCCTGGTTCCCTCCCTCAGGAAGGAAGGAGCAGGGTAGAATCTGTTTGAAACATTCTGACCTGTCTTGGACTACCCAAGGGACTGTTTTCTGTCTCAATCACTTAACTCGGAGCTCAGAGCTGGGAATGGTAGCATAGTTTGGGTCTCAGGCTGGAAGCTGTGGAAGGCAGTGGTGGCAGCATAGCATGTGGAAGGAGACTATAGTGGACATCTAAGTGTAAGAGATTGAAGGAAGAGGAATATAATAAACACCTAAGGTCCTAAGAAGCTAGGTAAGACTTTGTGAGAAGTTAAGATACTTCTAACCAGCCAGGGAAAATCAGAAACAAACAGAAACATACACACACTGGCCCAAACAAGATATACACTCAGAAAATACTTGGAAGACCTTAAGTCTTTACCCTGAGCTTATCTTAAGGCTAAAGGGCCTGCTGATTAGTGGAGACCTTTCATACCTGGCTGCAAAGACTGGGAGAGTTTATTCACATACCCCAATTTTTAACAAAATGCAAGGCCTACAAAGAAACAGGGAAATGGAGACATTTCAAAGAATATAATAAATTTCCAGAAACAGTCCCTGATCAACATACACCAGACTTACTAGACAAAGACTTCAAAATACTGTCATAAATATGCTCAAAGAGGTAAAGGAAAACAAATAAAGAAAGGAAATGAGGAAACTAATAATAGAAACAAAATGAGAATATTAACAATGAGACAATTACTTTTGAAAAGTGAAACCTTCTGGATTTCAGAAATACAATAAATGAATTGAAAATTTCACTATGAGGGATTCAGGGGCAGACTTGAACAGGCAGAAGAAAAATTCCATGAACTCAAAGATAAGTCATTTGAAATAATGAAGTCTGAGGAGCAAAAAGAAAAAAAACGTAAGAAAAGTGAGCAGAGCCTAAGAGATTTATGGGATACTATCAAGTGGAACAATGTATACATTATAAGAGGAGGTAAAGAGAGAGAAATTAAAGGAATAGGACAAAAAGAAGTAGATTGAAGAAATAATAAATGATAACTTCCCAAATTTGGGGAACAACATGGATATACAAATCCAAGAAACTCAACAAATTCTATGTAGGAAAAATCGAAAGAACCGTCCATCAAACTACATTATATTCAAATTGTCAACAAAAACAGCAAGAAGGAAAGCAGCAAGAAGAAAGGGACTCAACATGTATAAGGGAGGCCCTATCAGACTGTCAGTGGATTTCTCAGCAGAAACCTTGCAGGCTAGGAGGCAACGGGATGATATTTTTAAGGGCTATAAGAAAGAAACTTGTTAACCAAATATACTATATATCTGGTAAAACTGTCCTTGGAATGAGAAAGAATTTCAGATTTTCCCAGATAAACAAAGTGGAAAGAGTTCATTACCATTAGACCTGACTTAGAAGAAATACTGAAGAGTGTCGTTCAAGTTGAAATGCAAGGATGCTGGATAGTAACTTGAACCCATGTGAAAATATAAAGTTCTCTGTAAAGGTAAATATGTAGACAAATATAAAAACTGGTATTATTGTAATTTTGGTTTGTAACTCTGCTTTTTATTTTCTACAGGATTTAAAAGACAGATGTATTAAAAAATTACTTTAAAAAGATTTTATTTATTTATTTGAGAGAGAGAGCAGACAGAGGAGGTCCAGAAGGAGAAGCAGACTGGAGCCTGATGCAGAGCTCTGGGACTCCGGGATCATGACCTGAGCCAAGGGCAGTCACTCAACCAATTGAGCCACCCAGGGACCCAGTAAATATAGATTTACTTTAAATCTGTATTAATGGATACACAGTATATAAATATGTAATTTGTGACATCAGTAGCAAAATAAGGAGGCAGAGCCATAAAGTTGGAGAGTTTTACATGTAATTGAAGTTAGTTTGGTATCAGTTTTAAATATTGGCATAACTTCAGGATGTTGTATGTAGTCTCCGTTGTAACCTCAAAGAAAATACCTACAAAGGGGTGCCTTTGGTGGCTCAGTCGGTTAAGTAATTGCCTTAGACCCAGGTCATGATCCTGGAGTCCTGGGATCGAGTCCTGCATCAGGCTCCCTGCTCAACAGGGAGTCTGCTTCTCCCTCTGACCCTCTCCCTTCTTATGCTTACTCTCTCTCTCTCTGTTAGTCTCTCTCTCTCAAGTAAATAAAATCTTTTTTTAAAAAAAGCAAATACCTGCAGAATATACACAGAAGGAAAGGGGAAGAGAATCAAAATTTGTAAATGTGTCACTATAAAAAATGAACTAAACACAGAGGAAGGTAGTAATGGAGAAAATGAAGAACAGAAAGCTGTAGGATACACAGAAAACAACAAAATGACAAAAGTAAGTACTTCCCTACTGGTAATTACATTTAAGTGTAAGTGGATCAAAAATTCTAATCAAAAGACATAGGTTAGCAGAATGGATAAAAAACAGAATCCAGCTGTGTTGTCCTCAAGCCTCACTTTAGATTTAAGCACATGCATAGACTGAAAATGAAAGGATGGGAAAATATTCCATGCAGATAGTAACCAAAAGAGCAAGGGTGTCTATATTGATACCAGACAAAACAGACTTTATATCAAAGATTTTTATATAAGATAAAGGGGAACATTATATAATGAAAAAATAATCGGTTTGTCAAGAATATATGGTAATTATATATGTACTAAACATCAGAACTCCAAAATATATAATGCAAACATTGACAGTATTCAAAGAAGAAATGATAGCTATACAGCAGCCATCAAAGACTTCAGTACCTTGGGGCACCTGGGTGGCTTAGTTGAGCATCTGATTTTTGGTCCTGACTCAGGTCTTGATCTCATGGTTTTAAGTTTGAGCTCTGCATTGGGCTCCATGCTGGACATGAAGCCTGTTTTTTTTTTTTTTT
>ML093031.1:21586-90814 GCA_003697995.1 Taxidea taxus jeffersonii | reverse complement strand
CTATTTTCAATGATAACCTAGCTGGATAAAGTATTCTTGGCTGCATGTTTTTCTCATTTAGTGCTCTGAATATATCATGCCAGTTCTTTCTGGCCTGCCAGGTCTCTGTGGATAAGTCTGCTGCCAATCTAATATTTTTACCATTGTATGTTACAGACTTCTTGTCCCGTGCTGCTTTCAGGATTTTGTCTTTGTCACTAAGACTTGTAAATGTTACTATTAGATGATGGGGTGTGGACCTATTCCTATTGATTTTGAGGGGTGTTCTCTGCACCTCCTGGATTTTGGTGCTTGTTCCCTTTGCTATATTAGGGAAATTCTCTACAATAATTCTCTCCAATATACCTTCTGCTCCTCTCTCTCTTTCTTCTTCTTTTGGAATCCCAATTATTCTAATATTGTTTCGTCTTATGGCATCACTTATCTCTCGAATTCTCCCCTCCTGATCCAGTAATTGTTTGTCTCTCTTTTGCTCAGCTTCTTTATTCTCTGTCATTTGGTCTTCTATATCACTAATTCTTTCTTCTGCCTCATTTATCCTAGCAGTAAGAGCCTCCATTTTTTATTGCACCTCATTAATAGCTTTTTAAATTTCAACTTGATTAGATTTTAGTTCTTTTATTTCTCCAGAAAGGGCTTTTATTTCTCCCGACAGGGTTTCTCTAATATTTTCCATGTCTTTTTCAAGCTCGGCTAGAACCTTGAGAATCATCGTCCTGAATTCCAGATCTTACATATTACCAATGTCTGTATTGATTAGGTCCCTAGCCTTCGGTACTGCCTCCTGTTCTTTTTTTTGTGGTGAGTTTTTCCACATTGTCATTTTGTCCAGATAAGAATCCACTGTTCTCCTTGTTAAGTGAACTTGGTCTTGGCTGGATTTCTTGTTGATCTTCTGGGGGAGGGGCCTGTTGTAGTGATTTTCAAGTGTCTCTGCCCCAGGTGGAATTGCACCGCCTTTACCAGGGGCAGGGCTAAGTAATCCTCTCATGTTCACTTTCGGGAGCTTTTGTTCCCTGAATGCTTTCCGTAGAGTTCCGGAGGACGGGAATGAAAATGGCAGCCTCCCAATCTCCTGCTTGGAGGAGCCGAGAGCTAGGGGCCCCAGTCTTCAGTGCACCTTCAGAGAAAAGCGCTTAATTACTCCCATCTCTCCAGCCTCCAGCCGCACTTGGAGAAAATCGTGTTTAATCAGTTCCATCTCACTGGTTTCTGGCTGTGCTCTGAGGTCACCCAGCCTGTGACCAAGCGTCTCTGTCTCTGGCAGAGTCCCACCTGGAGTCTCGAAACCCCATACATCCCTGAGCTCTCCCAGGTCGGAGTCTCCCCGGATCTTGTGGGGACCCCTCGCACAGAGCACCGGCCTGTGTCACAGACCACGGCTCTAGGAAACCCCCAGTTGAGAGCTCACTCCTCAGCTCTGTCTCGCAGCCGGCTTCCCCGCTTTAATACCTGTGAGCTCTGCGACACTCAGACACCCCCGATCCTTCTGTGACCCCGTGGGACCTAAGTCCATGCTGTCCCTGTGAGGTCTTCACCCCAGTTTAGCCTCTGGAGTGATGTCCCTCCGTGGAGCTGACTTTTAAAAGTTCTGATTTTGTGCTCCATTGTTCCGCCGCTTGCCGGGAGCCGGCCCCTCCCCCCTGGGGTCTATCTTCCTATCGGGTTGGATTCACTTCTCCGCTGGTCCTACCTTTTAGAAAGTGGCCGATTTTCTGTTTCTAGAATTGTTGTTCTTCTTCTCTTCGATCTCCTGTTGGATTCGTAGGTGTTCAGAATGGTTTGATAGGCTATCTAGCTGATCTCCTGCTGCCTGATGTCGTCTCAGCCTGCTACTTCTCCGCCATCTTGACTCCTAGGTTGCTTTTTTTTGAAGGTTGAATCAGCCTTGTATTTTTGCATTAAGGTCCACTTATTCGTGATATGTATCTTTCTGTAAATTGTTGATTTGGTTTCTAAAATTTTTTGAAAATGTTTACACTTATGTTCATGAGTGAGATTTGTTTATAATATTCCTTTCTTTTAATATTTCTGTCAGGTTTGGATATCAAGGTTATACGTGAGTTGGAAAGTATTCCATTTTTTTATTCCTCATAATTGTATAAAAATTCAAGTTTCTTCCATAAATTGTTGGCAAGCCAACCAATAAACCATCTGGATGGGAAGTTTTTCATGTAGAAATTTTCTTTTTTAATGACTAATTCAATTTTTTTCATTCTTACATAGAATTATTCAACTTTTCTTCATAATTTATTTAATTTAATTGTATTGATGGGAAAGTTAATTGCTTTCAGTTTTCACTGAAAACTGAAATGGAGCATTTCACTATTATAAGGAATGCTACAATGAACACACTTAGACAAATATTTTGCAAATACATATATTTTTATAAGATAAATTCTTACAAGAGCAATTCCTGGATCACAAAATATGAACACTTTTAGCTATGTTTTGATATCAGATCTTCTCCTGAAGAAGCAGCATTGGGGAGAGACATGCTTTCTGTATTAGTTTTTTATTATAGATAACAAATTACTCTAAGATTTAATGGCTAAAAATAATAAGTACTTACTATCCTCACCGTTTCTGTGAGTCAGAAATTTGGGAATGGCTTAGTTGGGTGATCCTAACTTGAGATTTCTTATGAGATGGTCATCAACATGTCAGCCTGGGCTGTGTCATCTGAAGGCTTATCTCAGTGTGGAATATCCACTTCCAAGATGGCACACGCACATGGACAGCGAATTTGTGTCAGTGTCTGATAGAAGGCCTCAGTTTCTCCCCCAATGTAGGCTGTTTGAATATTGTCATAACATGGCACTTGAGTTCCCCAGATTAGGCAGAGAGAGACAGACAGAAAGAGGAGGAAGCAGCAATGCATTTTGAAGTAGCTTTGGAAATCACATACCATCTGCCACAGTCTGTTCATAGAAGCAGGTCACAATGCCCACAATTCTGGCCCACAATGAAGAGAAAGGGAATTAGACTCCACCTTTTGAAGGAACCAGTGCCAAAGAAATTGTGAGCGTATTTTAAAACCATTTGAGCCTCTCTGTAAGCCTAGGTTAAGTGGATTGATCTCCTTGGCATGAGCCTTCAAAAAAAGAAACCAAAACTTTCTAAGATGAAGTTCTTAGCCTGTTGAAGTCACGGAGGCAAATGGAATCAGCAGGTGTGCGTGTAGAACCTGGGCTACAAGCTGTCAGGCACCTGCTTCCCTTTGTGTCCAGTGTCCTTAGTGTCCTGGCAATTACTCAGGCTCAAGATTTATGTCTTAATTATGTAAATGGAGTGATTATGCCATCAGGGGCTCTGGTAAGCTAATTACTGAACAAGAAATCAATGCTGAAGTCAAGATGAATGAATCCCAAGGCTCCCAACACTGACTGTAATTGCAACACTGAGGAGCTCATATCCACAAACCATGCCCGAGAGCTCGGAGGGAAGAGGGCCTTTCTCACAGTGATTGATTCATTGAAACCCTGTCCAAGCTTCCTTCTCTCCTGGATGCTAGGGACTGGAAACAACCCTTAGCCATGACTTTCCCATCCTGTGGCCACCTCTGCACTTACCCAATCAGCCTGTAAGGGCTCAGCATCCAGGAAATGGTCGTGTGGCTGATTATGGCAGGAGGGGCTTCAGACAGGCCATCAGCTCAACTGGATGTGACATTTGCATTGGGAGGACTGAAGCAGGGTGAGAGGCTTTCACTGGGGCCCCTTTCTTTCCAACTCTCCTCTTCACATGAGATGTCTGATTGTCCCTGACAATGGATAAGACTGGACAGAGAGGTCCCCTGACCCGAAAGGCCCCTGGAGGCACAAGAGCGCCTACTCTCCTCTTTGTCCACCCTTTGCCCTCCCCCACTCCCACATCACAGGGCTCTGGACTCTGTCTCTCTTGTTTCATGTGGCCACTTCCCCCTTAATTCCAAATTGCCTGATCTTGCCCTCAGCTTTTATCTAGTGCTGCTACAAGAAACAACCATGTGCAATCTGGTTCTGCAATTACTGTAAAAATACTGTTGAGGCCCATGACTGGTACGTCTGCAACAAGATGATGAGGGAGATTTGTCTGGTGTCCCAGAATTGTGGCTAAGGTCCAAGCCAAAGCAGCGGACAAGAGACACTGAAGAACTTGCTTTCTCAAGATGGCTGCCCAGGAGCAGAGCCAATGCATCCGGTAATAGGACAAAGTGCTTTGCAGCCACGGCTCTGGGAACAAGCCTGCCACCTTCAACCCACCTCTCCATCCTGATCCCTGTTCCTGAACTCTTGCTTATACAGGGAAAGGACTGGGCAACATGAGGAGGTAGCATCAGAGGCTCTAGCCTCACAGTGTCCGTGGTGAGAGGCAATTCCCTTTTCTCTCCATTGGAAGACATATGTTACAGAGACCATCGGTTATTTCTGGGCTAGAGATTTTTACAAGAGGCCTATGGAGGTGGCCCATGCCAGAGAAGGAGAAGGGGTTCTAGAGGTCTTTATAAGGAAGTACTTGAGGTACCCCCTTCCCACATTCCCTCAACCCTTGGAGAATACAGATTAAGTCCACAGCATTTTCTAAGGTTACACCTAAAGGAGTGTAGAATAAGGAGGGTGAGGAGCTGTGGTCTGCTTAGATAATTGTCATAACAAGTGAGGACAGCCTTCATCCAGAAAGGGTTGAGGGCCAAAGTCCCAGTTGAAGAGGGACTTTGGCACTTCCTCTCTGATGGGGTCCTTGTACGAGATGAGACCCAGGTTGAGTTAAGCATTAATCCAAAATTAAGCCTCCACATGGAGACTGCCATTTTAGAAGGTCCACTAGCCTCACATGAGACTAGAACCAGGCCAAAATGGGAGACGCCTTCTCACCACTACTGGCCCTCTGCCATGCTGAGATGCCTCACACCTCCCCATCCTCCCTGCCTGCCCCTAAGCCAAGAAAGCTAGACACAGAAGAGGGAGGAGAAGGAGCAGAGGTGTACGAAGAGCCCACACTGCTCCTTCCACCTCCAGGTCCTGAGAGCCTCCATCTAGGGCCTGGGGGGTGGGCGATAGGAAGGAAGAGCTTTGAATCAGATACAGATTTGGAGTCTTAAACTGACTTGACTGAGTTTTTAATAACTGAAAGTGACAGGAACGTTCACTCTCTGCCCAAAATATCATTAAGTGATGGGGAAAAGGGATTCAACAGAACACAGCAGAGAGCAGTGACTGGAAAAAATTAACTTTCATGTTTGTACTCTACTGAGTTGAGACTTTTCAATAACCCAGTGCGCATCATTCCAGTCAGTGCTCCCTAAATAAAATGCTGTGCAGGGAAATTATTCTCAGAACTTTTGGCAAGGCTATCCAGGGCATGAGGAAATGAACACACACACACACGAACACACACACACACACACACACACACACACACAATGGAATAAAGGTAAACTAGGAAGGTCTTTGGAGGGAGCAATGGCAATATGTGTCATAAGCCTTGAAAAGTACATGCCTTTGACCCAGCTGTGTTGTTCTTAGGGATGTATTTATTTCTTGCCCAATGGATTTTTATGGAGTACCAATTATGTGCTGGGCATTGTTCAGGTGCACTGACCAAGACAGACTGGATCCCAGTCTCTATGGGCATTACAAGCCGGTGAAGGGGGGAGAGAGGGAAACAGGTCTGATTCCTGCTCTAGCAGAGTGACGCCAGGTGGAGGTGGCCAGCGCACAAGGGACAGCTGACCCAGTCTGTGGTGGCAATGGGGACGACATGGCATCAAGGAAATTTCACCTAAAGCGGTGATGTCTGCAAGATGATTGGGGAATAGCTAGGTGTGGGGTTGCCGATGGAGGAAGAATGTTCTAGGCTGTAGGAAAACACAAGAGGCAGAGAGAGCACAGTGTGTGGAAGGAACCCAAAGAAGTTCAGTTTGACCAGAAAGAGACACAGGAATGAGGAGCCAATAAGCAGAGAGGCTGGAAAGGGAGGCAAGAGACCCTAAGGAAATAATAATACATAGACTCACCAAAGCATCAGCCACGATTATGAGATCTGAGCTCTGATGTCAAATAATAGCTTTGCAGTGACTCTAACAGCACAGGATGCTGCACAGCTATGAAAAGATGCCATGGAGGAATATTTACTGGCACAAACAGATGTTCAATGGGATATCATCAAACAAAAAATCAGGATATAAATTGTATATGTAGTAGGCTCTTATTTTTATTTTAAAACTTATCCAAAGATTCTGGGAAAAGTATTTCTCCACGGGTGCTAAGACTGTGGGTAAATTTCATTCTTCCCTTTTTGCTCAGTTGTAGTTCCTCCTGCAGTTGATCTGTGTGCAGGAACCTCATGTGCAGTAAAGAAGGGAAAGTTATAAGAGGTAAAGTCACTGGAAACATTTGGTGCCGGGAAAATCCTAGTCTCCTTGTTAAGTATGAAGAAATTATTCAAAATTGAGCTGGGGAAGTTGGAGTAAATGCACCTGAAATGTGGTATCAATTTTAACCCTTAAGGGTTTCAACGAATTCTGCAGCCTTGTTCATACTGTCCCCCCACATACACATGGCCATTCCCAGCCTCAGGCGGCACTGGCTTCTCACCAATGTCTCCAATTCTTATTCATCTTGCATAACTGAAGTTTTATACCCATTGGAGGATTTGCAAACAGTTAAGCTCAAAACTTTACACTTAATTTTATTCAAGGCCTCATGAACTCCAGTGAGTCACACAGCTTTGCCTAGGAAACAGGCATCTTCTGCTGGTCCTATGAAGCTACCCCACTGGGCTATATGCACACAGACACATCTAGCATTATGCACATCTGCCGGTGTCTTATGGAGCCTTGTAAGGTTGAGGGCAGAGCCCGGCTTGTGATGTTCTCCCTTCCCTCTGATCACAATCCATGGGTTAATTACAATGTTTCCTTTTTGCCCTAGATGCTTGTGATCTACAACTATTTGGTACTCAGTTATTAGAGCCAAAGAGTTGCCATTCAGAGTCAGCTCTTGGAGTTTAAGCTGACTCTTGGACAGGACGTTTCCCCAGCCACGGAACCACCTACAGCAGACCCTCTCCTTTCTGTCCCTTGAAAGCAGGATGTTTTCCATTCTGGTGTTCATGCTGGTCCTTGCCCCAAGAATTTCTTCTCCATACTGCTTTGAGTCTATCCAAATGCTACCCATCTGTCACAGCCCAGCTCAGGTGTCCCCTGTGTGGAGGCCACCCCCGTACTTCATTTATAGATGGACTCTACAGGCTTTAGGGAAAGAGCACAGAAACTGCTGTCTGTTCAGCATTTTATTGCCATCAGGCTTGTAGTTAGACTCTGATAAATATTTGGCAATACTGAAGAGTTAATTACAAAATATGGAAGCATTAACAAGACCTTCACAGGTGAAACATGAGAAACACAGAATGGAATGTTACTTGCTGAGTAACAGGGAAAGAGCACAAACTCTGCCTAACCACACCCCCCACCTGAAGCCCTAAGATCCAAGTAGTAAGGGGTGCCTGGGTGGCTCAGTGGGTTAGGCCTCTGCCTTTGGCTCAGGTCATGGTCCCAGGGTCCTGGGATCGAGCCCTGCATTGGGCTCTCTGCTTGGCGGGGAGCCTGCTTCCTCCTCTCTCTCTGCCTGCTTCTCTGCCTACCTGTGATCTCTGTCTGTCAAATAAATAAATAAAAATAAAAAGTCTTTAAAAAAAAAAAAGATCCAAGTAGTAAGTCATGACTTCACTACTTACGGGTTGACTGACCTTGGGAAATTTACTTAACCTTTAAGAAATTCAGGGTTGTTTTCTTTTTTTCTCCCAATGAGATGTTGTAAGGATTATAAAATATTGTAATTTAAGTCCCTTAAGATACCAAACCCTACATATATTTAACAAGTAATTATGAAACACCAACCATGCAGCTGATGTTAAATTAGACATTACCCAAATGTTAGTTTTGTGATAACACTCAATTATCAATAGTAGTCTTCCAGGGAGCTCAGCAAGTAACATTCTTCTTTGTACTTCTCATGGTTCACTTGTGAATGTCTTGTTAATTCTTCCATATTTTGTTAATTTTTTTGTATTACCAAACTTTTATCAAATTCCTACCACAAGCCCCAGGGGCGATAAAATAATGCACAGGAACCTGCCCTCTGGTTGTTGTCATCTGGTTTTTTGTCCCTGTACCCGGAGACCATGAGCTTCATGAGGCTGACAGAGCCAGCAGCAAGAACAAGAGGTGGGTCCTGGGGACAGTGCCAAGAGACATTTCTTTCGAGCATCTTGAGAAGAGTACAGCTGAGGAGGGCAATCACTAGAAGAAGACACACGGACTGAAGGTTTGTTCAGTTAGACGGGAGAGACTTCAGCGTGTTTAAACAAGGATGGAAAGGTCTGGAAGGAAGGAAGCAGATTAAGATACAGGGGATTGGTTCCGTCCAGTATTGCTGCAATCACGGGGTAGAATAAACAACACCTAATCTCAGCGGCTTATGGTGAGAACAAACATTTCTTTGACTCACTCGTGTGTCTGGCTGTGCATCCTGCCGGAGGTGTGCATATTGGGGTCTGCTCCACGTGCCTCCTCGCCGCCTCGGGCCCGTCAGCTGGCCAGGGCATGTTCTCCTCGTGCCGCTTGCTGGCAGAGGCTGAAGGGGAAGGAAACACAACAGCCTCTTAACGCCTTGGCTGAGAGCAGGCACGTCATCACTCCTGCCCACGGTCACTCCGGCCCACAGCAGTCTGCGTCTCTTGCCGCCCACTGGTGGGGCGCGTATCCTCTGCCCACAGTGCATCGCGGCAGCCAGCAGGCCGGAAGCAGCTGTGAGCCAATCACAGAGAGGCATGCGCGCCGCGGAGGGTAGGCGCCTCAGGGGTAAGGTGGGTAACCTGTGGGCTGGGGGTGGCAGGGAATAAACTACCCGCCAGAGAGCAGCTCAGATGAGACACCGTGGAGCCCGGGCTAGACCGAGGAGGGCGCCGAGAGAGTGGAGGCTGACAAGGTGAGTATGCCGGCAGCAAGACGGCCGACAGGGCGGAGGCTGGGAAGGGGCCCAGCAGCGGAGGGACAGGCCAGAGCTGAGAAGGCCAGGTCTGAGGGAATGCTTGTCCCGGAGCCCTGCAAGCTGCTGACTAGATCCTGGCGGTGGCCGGGAGGGCTGCGGTTGAGAAGAGGCGAATGACACCGACTACAGCCGAGGTGTCCAAGCCCTGGGAGGCAGGTGACGGGAGCGCCCGGTGTCGCCGCAGAACTGGGGATGGAGGGGGCTGTGAGGTCAGAAGTCGCCGGGTCCTGGAGAAGACAGGGGGACAGCGGGGTAGGGACACGGGTTCCGGGAGGACAGGCAGTGTCAGGGAGCATGGAGAATGCCATCCCCGCCTGCCGACAGAGATGTTTCTGGGTTGTGGAAGAAATAGCAATTCTTGATGGAGAAACCTGCAGGGGAAGCACCATTTGGGGAAAGAGCCAGGTTTCCATGAAGGGAATAGGAAAGTTTGTTTATGGGAGTGGGTTCTGCAGGAAACCATGGGGATCCCTTTGCCACAGAGGAAGCCCAAGACAGGGGAGAGGGGAGACCCGCACAAGGCAAAGATAGCGTGGGCATGAGGAAAGGCCAGTCTGCTGCGGACAGAAAGTACCAGGTGTTTCTGGAAAAAGGGCATTCAAAGCCGAGAGAATTTATTCCTAGGACACTCACCATGTGGGAAAAACAATAAATATCCCTGGAGGATGGGTGGTCCTAACTCATAATAAAGGCACAAGGCCCTTAAAAAATGCTTAATAAAAGGAATAAATGTAAAAAACAAAAACAAACAAACAAACCAAAAACCAAACAAACAGTAATCTAGACTGGATCTATGAGCCACCATCTCCCCTATTAGAAAGGGCAATGGGTCTAATCTTCTGGTCCATGCAAGGAAAAGCATCCACAACTTTGCTATGCCATAGACGCTGACCCCTCTTGCTTCCAAAGCTTGGGAATTCTCTGCCCAGAAATGTCAAAACCTTTGGCTATGGGTTTTGATTTCTCATTAATCTTTATAGGACACACCTTGATAATTAACTAAATTACACAATTTTATTTACCAGGTCATTCTTTCCAATTAAGATGGTAATTAGCTCCCATGTTCTACCAGTCATTTACCGGCCTCTCTACAAAAAGGAACTTAATGAAACAATCAGGACATGTCATCATAGTAACAAGGTGGGGAGCCCCGGGGAGGATTTGAAATGTCTGACAGTAGACTGGAAAGGAATGAGACCTCAGGGTAAACACAGACCCCGTGCTGACGGCCACAGAGCCAGCAGCATTTGAAGGAGGGCTTGGGCCACCTGGGAGTTTTCAAAGACTTGGAGCAAACCGGGCATTTTTTATCTTGGCAGGTGGTGGAACCAGGGAGCTGGTGTGTGCACCTGTGTGGGCACTGCTACTTGAGAATGTGATGGCCAACAACAGTAGCAACTTCCACAACCAGTCCTAGTTGTCAGGTGCTTACTGTGTGGACAGCACTGTACCAGGGATGTCACACACATTTAGACAGCTCATGCTTCCTGACATCTTGGAGGTAAGTAAGCATCATACTCCACTAGATTTTACCGACAGCACAACTGGGGCTCAACAGGGTGCAGTGTCTTGCCTATAGTCCCAGGGTCAGTCAGGAGCAGAGCTGAAACTTGAAGCCCCAAGAAGAGACATGCTCCTCCATGTGACAGGAGAGGTTTTGGCTATAGTGGCACCTGTCACAAAAATGGCTTGGATCAAGGCAGCAGCTCGGTGACCTCTGCACTGTGGTTACCCTCTCCAGTTCTCCCCACATCTCTAACTCCTCACAATCCTCTCTCCCACTGAGTGCAGACATGGCTTCATCCTCCTCACTGCATGCTCCAGGCAGCTCCAAAGTCAATCTGAGCTGGTATGGGAGATGAAGCCTCTTTGCCCTTCCTGGTATAGACAGTCGTTGAGGACATGCATGCGCAAGCTCTGGGAGTGGGGTTTGAGATCTTTTAATCCCGGTTCTGTCTCTTCTGGCACTTCCAGAGCCCATTTCACCATGTGGGAGATCTGAGTGTTGGGAGGATGAAGTGAAATGCCATTGTGTGTACCACCGGGCCAGCTGCAGGGCGAGGCCCCGGGAGGTGTTTGCTTCCTTCTTTCCCAAATGGTGACTGGCACATTTAGACTTGGATCTGGGGCAAGGGTGGGTTTCTCAAAGTCTTAGATAACTCCCTGGTGGAGAAAGATAAGGACGGAATAGCTTGGATCCCAGGGAATACATGAGGAATCTCAGGGTCTAGTGGCAAGTGTCTCCAGTGACAGGAGTGACAGGTGTGGTGAAGAGCAGCCTGATCACGTTTGGAGAGGCCCCATGGAATAGAGAGGCAAGGGAGCCAATTCTGGAAGCCACCAAGAGCCCAGGGCCAGGGTGACCCTAGAGATATATCCAAGCCTGCACCTGCCAAGGTGACCCGAGGTGAACCTTCAATAACCCTGGGATGAAGCCTGTGTGCTCGACAAACAGGATATGTCTTGCTTGGCCTTTTCATTATTTTCCATTTTGTCTGTGTTTGGTTTTCTTCCAGTTTTTTAAAGTTGCAAAATACCAACTTACTCTGTGTTGATCTGAGAGGAGAGGGGGACTGGAATGTCCACAGCAAAAAGGAAGGTAGTGGTGGGGGGAGGTTAGAGTGGCCTGGAGGCCAAACCCCCGAGGGTGATGAGCATGATGTGGAAGATTGGCAGTGAGCCATGGAGCTGGAGAAACCAGAGAGGGGATGCCTCAGGGATGGAGGTGAGGTGATTGGGAAAGAGTCAGTGGTAGACTCCAAGGGTTTCTCCTGTCTTGGCTTTCACACTTGGTTTGGGAGGTTAATGCAGCCAAAGAAAGTAAACTGGGAGTCACCTGGCATGAGCCAGAGGTACAGTACATTGGGCTGTGGATTATCATGGGCTGGTATAGGAAACTGAAGACCCCCTTGTTGAGGCCAGCCTCACTTCTGCTCAGAGCATCCCATCTGAGGCCTTTTAGGGAGCTCTAGGCTAGTCACATGTGAGGATCCTTGGTGTACTCAATAGAAATGTGTCCTGGCTAGCTTCAGCAGGTTAGGAAATTGAGTAGAGGAGAATGGTGGGCTCTCAGAACAAAGACCTCAACTCAGAAGATGGGCAGTTGCCAAGGCAGCTGTGATGAGAGGAAGGAAGGAAACCCGGTGTCCTTTAGCAGGAGCTGTCTGTCTAAGGCATCCAAGCAGCCACTGCGGGAGACCCCAGCCACCCCACAAAGGACTCCTAGAGATCTTTCACTGTAGAGTAAGGGCTCCAGGGTCAAAGTGGAGATGAGGGCACTCAACTAGCCGAACCCAGGTCACATGTTGATGCCCTGCCTGCCAGGAGGTGAGGAGAGGAAAGATCCCTCCCCTCCTGTGGGCTATGGGTGAGATCCCATGGCTGGTAATCCCATGGAAGAGTCTCTCAAAGGGGGAGTGGGATTGGATGGTGGACAGCCAAAAATAGAGTCAAATTCTTCAATAGCCTTGAAGCTGCTATCTGTTTAAATTGGTTTGAACTATTTTCTCCTCTACTAAGCTTTCCAGAACCTGCAGCATTGTTTAGTCCCATCGGGGTCTGCCCTTGGTTCTCATTCCTGACTATGACGAGGTTCCCTTATCCTGTCTTGCTTTCCATAGCCCCTGTCCTGAAGCCTGGGTTTTTACTTCGGGTGTCCTGCCAGCCTGAGTCTTGGCAGGAGACAGATCACATGCCTGAATTTGAGAAGAGTTTGGTAAAGAAGACTGTTAGGAAAGTGGAACTGGGGTGTAGAGAAACCAGAAAGGATAATGCAGCCTCTCAGGACTCATGATAATGGGGCTTCATTACCACTGGAGGGTCCTGGAGGGACCAGGGGTTGGATGGGAGCGATTAGCAGGAGGGAGACAGAGACAGAGGTAGAGTTAGAAGCAGAGAGAAGCCAACTTCTCTCAGAACACAGTTGGCTGAGCAGGGCCTAGAAAGACCAACAAGGGGGTAAGGCAGGTCTGTGGGTCAGGCATTGCAGATGAAGGGAGCCCTGTGGGCATGGCCCTGGACTTAAACCAGGAACATGCATCTAGAACACAATGGGCAATTCTGATGTGTGAGGAAGATATTTCTCCCTGAAAAAGGCATTTCTTTAGGTCCATCTCTCAGTGTGTTCCTGCAGCAGGAGGACCCCAGGTCTATATTGCTTCTCCTCCCTCTTCCCATAATGCCTCCCTCACTGGAGGAAGGGACCAGGTGCTGTTTTAGCTTTCTCCAGTCTTTACAGGCTTGTCTTAAATCACTGCCCTGCAGCCTAGCTCCTCCCCGCCAGCTCCCCAAATCTGTGGGCAGACCCACCTGCCATCAGATCTGAGAGCCCAGGTGGCAAACCTGGGGATCCTCTATGGGACCTCACAGAAGCCGCTCCGTCTTTCCCAATGGCCCCTTTCCCTTCCTCCCAGGTGGACCCCAAACATTTGGTTTCTATAACTGTAATAATAGTCCTTTCTCTGAAAAACTTACCCTCTACTTATGCCTAATTACCATGTGGCACAATAATGATACATATAACACTAAATGTGTCAGGGTAACTCTGCTATGAGTTTCATTACAACAACAAACTGGCTTTCCTTAGTGTTTCACCTGTCTAGGCCTCCGTCCCGACATGTGTAAAAGGAGGGATTAAATTAGTGTCTCCCCACCTGGTTGGTGTTTTAGAAATATGGACCCCTAGCCTCTACCCCCTAAATTCTGACCTAGTAGGTCAAATCTGTATTTTTTTTTCCTCTTCATTTCCCAGATCTTTCTATGGTGTCCAATTTAAGGACTGACATTGTGAAACTCTGGAGCAGATCATCTCTGTGACCCTTTCCCAAACTCATGTTTTCATTCATTGATCATATGCTTCAGAGGGGATGCTAGCAGAGACGAGGCTGAGACAGAGGTAAGGGACAGATATGGCAGACTTCGAATCCACTTTAACAGAATTAGAATTCATCTCAAAGACAAAGGACTTTGGGGGGTTTTAAGCAGAGGCAACAGGAAAATGGGTTGGAGCTGGGAGGCTGGGAGAAGGCTTTGGTCATAATCTGCCTGAGAGAATGATGGGGACCCAGATTGGAGTGGTGGTATCGAGGGTGGAGAGGGGACAGATCTCTGTGGCATTTGGAAAGTGGGATGGACACAGGACTCTGGTTTCTTTCTTCCTTTGGATCTGGGATGTAGGGATGATTGTTGCTTGGTTCTGCAAGCCTTTATCCTTTGCTAAGTTAGAGGACCCCTCGCTGTTTGGTTCTTGGTTGGCTCGTGACAGGCGGGTGCTCCAGATTTTGACTCAAGAGCCAGTGACTCAGAGAGGCAGGGAGAGGGGAGCATCCTTTCCCGAGGCTGCACCAGTAGCCACAACTTTCAGTTTCCAGAAGCAGCGTAATAGAGGGCCAGGGGACACCAGGGTCTGCTGCCAGCCACCATGGCTCGGCCGTCTGGTGAGCTGTGTTTACGTGCGCTAACTGAGCTCTCCCACTGGACTGTGGCGTGGACTCCATTTCAGGTGAAGACCTCAGAGCATCTAGCTCTTTTGTTCCTGGCTGTTTTACAGTCTTGGTTCTCTAATCTCTCTTGTGATTCTGTGAGCTATTACGATATTTTTGCTGAATTCCTTTTCTGCTTAAATAGCCCAAATTATTTGTTCCTGCTGGATACCCTGACTGCCTCAGAGGCTGGGAGTGTATGAGCAGCCAGTTCAGTCCTCAGCGACAGCGAATACAAGCGAACACAAGCAGGGGAGCAGCTCGTGAAGAAGAGAATCCCAAATGCTGCCTTTTGGCTTAGAGACTAAAAATATCGCAGCTCCTGATTGGCTCACCCTCTATGCAGAAAACCTGGATTGAGCTTTTCTTCACTATTGAGAGCTTTCCCTGAGTTGTACCACTCCATTCAAAACCCGAGTGGTGGAATAGTCCTTGCATTTGCAAACTATTGGAAAAGTGTCATCCAAATTCCATTGTCTGCTCCCATCTTCTGGAAGCTGGGGAGCTTTAAGAACCCTCTCAGGGATCTCTGAATTTAGTGATCTTCTAGAAATCACAAGGCTACTGGGAGGTAAATGAGACCACTGATGAGATAGTGCTTTAATAGCTACAGAAAAGGCTGGAGGAATCTAAGGCTGTACCAATTGTATTTCCCCCAAATACAACTTCAGAAGTTCTATACAGATGGATTGTTTTCTAAGTTCAGTCACTTTCCCATCTATCTACCTGGTCATTTCCAAGATGTTTTGTTTTTTTCACACAAAGCAACTACAGTAGCCACTGAAACACTAGGTTTCTATATTTTATATTGCAGTAAAATATGCACCACAGAATTTACCATTTTAACCGTTATTAAGTGTGTAGGTCAATGGCATCACGTACATTCACCTTGTTGTGCACCCATCCATCACCATCCACCCATGAAACTTTTTTGTCTCCCCAATCTGAAACTCTGTACCTTAAAAAAAAAAATTATTTATTTATTTGACCGAGAGAGAGAGCGAGTGCACGTTCACGCCAGTGCACGCACACACACACAAGCAAGGGGAGCAGCAGAGGGAAAGGGAGAAGCAGGCTCCCCACTGAGAAAGGAGCCCAATGGGGGACTCAATCCCTGAACCCTGGGATCATGACCTGAGCCAAAGGCAGATGCTTAACCATCTGAACCACCCAGGTGCCCCAAAACTCTGTCCCTTTTAAATACAAACTCCCAATTTACCTTTCCCTCCAGCCCCTGGCAACCGGCACCCCACTCTGACTTCTTTAGGTACCTTACATAAGTGGAATCATACAGTATTTGTCCTTTTGTGGCCAGACAGTTTTACTTAGCTAAATGCCCTCAGGATTCACACACCTTGTTGCAAGTGACAGGATTGTTCTTACTCAGTTTGCAACGCCTCTTGAGAGTGATAAGGTAGCAGTCCTTCTGGCTCAGAGGAGGTGCAGAGGAAAAGGAAATAAACACACTTTTTTTTTTTTTAATTTATTTGACAGATAGAGACACAGCGAGAGAGGGAACACAAGCAGGGGGAATGGGAGAGGGAGAAGCAGGCTTCCCACTGAGCAGAGAGCCCGATTCGGGGCTCGATCCCAGGACCCCAGCATCATGACCTGAGCCAAAGGCAGACGCTTAACGACTGAGCCACCCAGGCACCCCTAAACACACCCTTCTGATACTTTCTGATTTCTCTCCAAGTGCTGAAAACCTGCACTTTGCAGTCACGGTATTCCACTGTACGCACAGACCACATTTGGTCATCTACTTACCGTTCAGTGCGCACTTGGGTTGCTTCTACCTTTTGATGCCTGTGAATAATGCTACTCTGCATATGAGTGTGCAAATAAGTGTGTACTTATATGACCTATTCCTTTCAGGCAATTAAGTTTATAAGATGGATATTTACACTTTAATTTCTCTGTTTTGTAATTCTGAAGAATTTTAGAATAGACTTTCTTAAAGTGGGTCACACCTGTATTCTTCACTCTTCCCAAATAGGAGGATGCAAAGATTGTCTACAAATGTCCATTTCACATGGATGTGGTCAAACCCAGTATGTCTTCCAGTGAGGCCATCATCCTCTAAGGGTGATTACACAGGCAGAGGTCAACACTCTCAAGTAACTCCCTCTGCTCTCCTGCCTTGGTCAGAGACACTGCCCTGAACCTCTGTCCTCCTTAGAGGATCCTTCCTCACCCTTCCTCAGGTACCCTAGTTTCTCTCACTGGATCACTCAGATGTGGGCCTGGGGCTCTCAGCAGCATTGGTGACCTAGACCCCTGCTCCTCTCTAACATTTTTGGCACTTGGAGAGAAATAATAAAGTATCAAAAGGGTGAGTTTATTTTATTTATGCTCAACACCTCCTCTGACCCAGAAAGACTGCCACTTTATTGTTCTCAGAGTTATTTGCAAATGGTTTAAAAATTAAGTGATAAAAGAGGGCAGGATGAGAGAAGAAGAAATTGCTGGGAGTTCAGGGTTCACCTGTGAGCTAGGTTAGGAAATCTAGAATTGGAACACACATAGAGGGTTTCTGCATTTCCATCAGTGCTTCTCTAGCTCAAGTTTTCTATAAGAGGGGAAAATGGGCAACATGGATCAAGCATCAGGATGTACTGGTTGTTGTTCCCACTTAATCTTCATGGGCGGCAATATGGTTCTCTAACCCCATTTTACAGCTGAGCAAACTGAGGCTCAGAGATATTCAGAGCTTTTGCAAGATACGGGAGTTTGGATATGAACAAAGTCCCATGTGACTCCAGTTCTGTTCTGCTTCTGACCCCCCCCACACACACATTATGGCATTCCCCTTGCTTTCTGTGGAATATTCTTCAGAAGGGTGGCTGTGCCAAGGTGTGGGCACATCAGAGTTTGACAGAGGCTGGCAAGGGACTCTCCTTCCAAGCTCCAGCCAGGTCCCGTTGTCTACCTCAGCAGTAGCTCTTGGAGCATATGGGAAAGATCTAGATCTCCTTCACTCTCTGTTGACTCTGGCCTTTGTTTCCTCATTACCATGGGCCAGCAAAACCACCGCCTGCCTGAACCCATCTTCTGCCCCTAACACCCATTAGTAACCACTGGCTGAGCACCTTCAACAATAAAAAGGTATAAAGATTTATGTAGTGCATCAGGAAGAATTTCCTAACTGAGGTTTGGGGACATACAGATGAGAATGTCAGAAAGGCTCGTGTGTCCCCTTTTCCAGGAAGGCTGGAATGAAAAGGGCCACCCTGCCCCTGCCTGGCCTACTTGGACTGGGTACAGTTCTGCCTGGAGGCAGCGGAGGTGGCAAATGACCTCCAGAGGGCCTTGGCAGCCTGGAAAGCCGGAGCCTACAGGAAGCTGCTTGCCGCTTGGCCACAGATGCTCCCTGTCATCAATCACTCAGTGCATCTGTTTGCTGTGCCGCTTGTTTAAAGAGCGAGGCGTTTGCTAATTGAAAACTGAAAGATCCATCCGTCTCACTCACAGCCAGCGTGAAATCCACTCAGCCATGCAAGACTGGGGTAAAAGCGGGAGCAGGGAGCTAGGGTGCCCTTGGGTTGGCACACCCTGTGGAGGTCATGTTCTCCCCTTCTGCTCCCAAAGGAGCAAGGCTATCCCCTGCCCACACCCCACCCACGAGCAGCCAGGGGGTGCCCAGATTACAGTTTGTCTAACACTTCCTCATCTATTATCCTCAATGCTGCCCAGAGAGAATTGCCTTCTTAGCCCCAATGTAAAGATGGAGAAAGTGAGACTCAGAGATGGTAAGCTACTTGTTAGCCAAGGTCACAAAACTGTTATGAGACAGAGGCAGGACACCAATTTGGGTCCTTTGACTAGTCAGGAGAGGGGTGGCTGGGTGGCTTCCCTGAATAGAAAGGTGCTGAGCTAGAAGGCAGTCCTTCTTTAGGTGGATTAAACCTGGAAACAAATGACCTAGGGGTAGCCAAGGGGGAACACTGAAATTTCAAGGATATCTGCAATGTCTCATTGTTTTAAAAGCAAATAGAGCAAAATATTGGTATTCCTAATTGCTAGAATATCTCCCTATCAATCCTGCATGGATGGGAGCCAGGCCCGATCCACAAGAGAGTGCAGAGGCAAGGAGCAGGGGAAGAGACGCCAGGCGTCCACTTACAGCTCCTGCCCTTCCCCAGATGCCTCCAGAGATGGCTGCATTTGGGGAAAATGCTGATGGGCACCTCGCACATGGGAGACTGGCCCAGCTCTGGATCTCTGTGGAATCTGGAAGGGCACTCCAGTTCTCTGGGACTCAGTTTCCCCTTCTAGAGTGATGAGGGTGGGGAGTTAGAGGAGTGCACAGGCCCTTCTGTGATCATGTGGGTCACCAGAAGAAATAACAAACCTCATCTTTGTGGCTCAGAGAGGCTTGACTCCAGCAGCAATGAACTGACTCCCTGCTATGCACAGTTAGTTCTTTACCCACGCTGTTCACTCTGCCTGGAATGCAGTGCTGTCTTCTCCCCTCGCTGCCCCCCGCCCCGCTGGGAAAGGGTATTGCTTTTTCAGCGCCAGTCCCCATGAGGTCTCCTTGCCTGTGCCCCCTAGCACTGGTTAAACCGCAGGTGCTGTGGTGCTGTGGTATGTTTCCTGGAGGTCTCCCCTGCATGTGAGCAGGGACCTGGTTTTATTCCTCTCTGTGACCCTGGGATCTGACACAACGCTCAGCAAAGGAAGGACAGTCAAAAACTGATTGCTGAAGACTCCACCTCCCTTTGGAGCCAGGGGCAAGCTTTGGAACCCGGGAGGCCCTCTTTTGAATTTCCACTTCAGGTCAACTCCAAGCAGGCTTTCCCCTGAAAGAGTCAAACAACAAACAGAACTGACCCCAGGCGTTCCAAGACCAGAGGTCTGTAAACCAACACTGACCGCTCCTCCTTATACTACTCCTTGGATGGGCGGTACCTCCTCCAACCATTATCCTCTGACTTCTCAGAGGGAAATGACAAGCAGACGAAGAGGATGCTTGGTCACCGGCAGCCCTGAATTTACAGGGTCTCAATTTGGGGATATGGGGCGAGCGCAATGGACAGTGACTAGTTTCCGCCTAGGCTCCCATCTGCCTCGATTCCAGGGCTGACTCCATCCCCTGCCCTTCCGCAGCTCCCGGCAGGCCCCGGCGCACAGAGCCCGCACCCCCGCGTGCAGTGGGGCAGGGCGGGGCCTGTCCCAGGGGCAGGGCCCATGGGCGGGGCCCCGGGGTGCCCCGTGGCCAGGCGGCCCCGCCCCCTCCTCCCGCTCGGGTGCTCCGGCGCGGTGAAGCTGTCCAGCCTCAGTGCCGTAACCGGCTGCCTCCCGCACGCACCGCGCCGCCTCCGCGCCTCGTCCCTGCGCCGCACGGCCGCCCGGTGCCCGGCCCCGCCCCGCCCCGCCGCGGCTGGTCCACTGCTCCTCGCGGGCAGGAGCCGGCCAAGCGCCTGCCCGCCGGGGCTCTGAACCGCGCGGCGGGGCCGGGAGTCAGGGACCCGCCAAGGAGAGCAGCGGCCCGGACGGCTGCCAGAGGGGCGGCCGCGCGTGGATGCTGCGGGAGCCGGAAGCCTCGAGCAGCCGGCGCCGTCTCTGCGCCCGGGCGCCCTATGGCTTGAAGGTAAGCGCGCGCAGGATGGAGCGACAGGCGGCCAGGACCCAGGCAGGTCTCAGGGAGAGGAGGAGGGAGCTCGGAGGGCGGCGCAACTGGGAGCAGAAGTTTGTCCGGCCACTCTCTTGCCCTCTGCCAGGGACCTACCCGCTTGCCGTCAGGTTCTCCACAGACTCTCCGTTGAGCCGATTGCCCTGGGGAGCAACAGGAACACAGCGCTGCCATCCCATCTGGCTCCCTCTCGGCGTCCCTCGCGCGGCCCGGGCAGGAATCCTCGCTCTGGGAGCGCCCATGCGAGGGCAGTCCCCCCGCATGGGCGGGCGGTGCCAGGGCAGCCTCCTCGAGGAGCGCCTAGAGCCAGCCCTGCCGAGCGGAGGCTTCACAGAGCGGCCGGTTCCCGACGATCTCGGGAGGGCACTTTCCGCCCGGGACCCCAGGTCGCGTGGCCAGAGTTTCTGATTGCCTCGGAGGGAGAAGGGTTGTTCTTGGCAAGTCTACATTTGCGGGACCTGAGACTTTTCAGTTTCTGAGGACAGAAGGCAGGGATTGGGGAGAGGTCGATTCTGCCTGTACTCTCTCACTCCCTGTTTTGCCGCTGTCCTTGGTACTGAATTTACGTTCTCTTTCGCCATCTCTCTGTTTGAGATCCTGTAGAGGGGGGAGGCTGGGGTTTCGGACCCATCTCGGCCTTGGAATGGGGGTGACGTTTGGGGCAGTAGCGGAGGGTGACTGCTCGACTGTGGAATGGACTAAGAGCCTCGATAGGGTCATGTGCGGAGACAAGAGGCAGCTCTAAGAGCCAGACGGAGCGCGTCCCCATCCCTGTCTGCACAGGCGGCCTGTGAGTGGTTCCTCTTGAAGAACAGAGGTAAGAGAGTGCGTGTGCGTCTGCACAACAGGGTTTGCCATGGACACAAGTCATAGCACCGCAGCTCCCTAGGGACAGGCCCTTGCTCTCAGCCACAGGGAAGCTATCTGAGCGAGTAATGCCGCCCCACCTGGCACCCCACTACTTTTTGTGCTGGGGGCTCCTGAGGTTGGGGAGGTGCAAGGCACTTTGAAGATCCCTCTCCAGTTCCTTTGGCAGATTGGATCATTTCTGGATTTTTGACCAGTATGTAAACCTTTCAGGTTAATCCTGGCTCCTTCCCAGGAAGTAGGTGATCAGTGATTCTTCCCCTTGGGATGTGAATATTCAGCCTGCCCCTATTCATCCCACAGCATTAGGACCACTTGAAAAGGAATTCATTTTTCTCATGTTTCCCTGTTGCTGCTGTTTGAGGAGGGTGGGCAGAAAGAGAGGCATGGTTGAATGTGACCAGTTGCAAGAGAACTAGTGGGCTGGTTTCCTGGGTCCTTGCATCTGACTTCTTTGCTTCATGTTCAAGATTCCTGGCATATCCGATGGAGACACGGGTGGTGGTAGGGATTTGATGCCATCTCTGAAATTGGATATCTGACAGGGAAGACATTTGAGAGGGTTAGACCTAGAGCTGAGGGAGGGCCATGGTAACCCCAGCCTTGGTCTCTTGAAAAACATTCTCAGTTCTGGCTACCTTCTCTGCAAAGCCTGGGGATGAAAGGTACTGGGAAATGGAAGATTCTGATTTGTTATATGGGTCCGGGGCAGGATTTCTCTAATGGTTGTTTGTTTTAATGAACTCCCTGTCTCTGAATCACCTGGGAAGCTGGATAAAAATGGATTATTTTTTTTTCTTCTCTAAAGGACTGCTGAATGAGAACCTCAAGCTGAGACCCGGGAATGTATATTTTAACAATATTTCTGGATGATTCATGTGTACACTGGTTAAGAAATCATCACTCATGAAAGTTCATACTTTGACTACAGGGAGCGTGATTCAGGCCTTTATAACTGACTCTTGCCTCCTGCTGCTTATCATGTTAAGTTTTTCAAGCGTGGGGCTGTTGATGGAGGGACCACCCCCGGATTCAGTCCCTTTGCTGAAATAAAGTGTGCAGCCCGATCTCCTCTCCTCCAAGATCCTCCTGGTGTTTTCTTAATTCTAAATCAGATTTTTGGGCTCTAAGAATTGCCAATATGGCTTTATGTTGACCTGTGTAAATAGTAACTGCCCTCCCCTGGGGGCCAACCCATTGTGTTCCTCTTGCCCACCCCTTCTGGGGGAATTATTGTCTTTCATTATGTATGTACTGTTGTCTGCTAACCCAACTGTTCCTGAAATGCCAAGGAGTGATTAGTTCAGCTTAGTAGCACGTCATGTTCCCCAAGGCTGGTAGCTACTTGTGCTCTGCTCACGGTGACATATTGGCTATATTGATTTGGCTCTTGTGGTCTTTAAGCTAGCAAGCTTGTAGGGGTAAATAAGGCCAGGGGTGATGCTCATGGGCTAGTCACTTTTCCAACTTTACTCACAAGGTTGGATTATCTCCATTTAGAACATGCAATGATGTAGGAGAATTTGAACTTGAGTGAAACCTTCTGTTCCTCTTTCAACCAGGGAAAACAAAGGGAGCTCGGGGTCTCATAAAAAATGTAGCCTCATATTCACCTGGGAGTGACGTGCTAAAGCTAGACTGGTCTGAGGTCTCTGTTGTGTAAGGGGAAATGTATGTATAAGAGATGTATATGTATAAGGGGAAAGACATGTGGATTTGGCCTGGAAAGAGCTGTTTTTATCTTCCCTGCAAGTGAAAGTTGTATTTTGGTGTTGAGGAAGAAGCATGGCTGTGAAAATAGCAGAGTTTGTGAGAGGTTTGGCAATGGGGGGAGAGAGGAAGGATAATGAGGTTTCCTTGAGCCAACGTTGCCCCTTCTAGTGACTCGTGTTTTCTGATCTGCCAACCCCCCGTGTCTCCCTCCCTTGTAGCTGAATACATATGACTCTCCATCAGTGAAGGTGTTTCGGCCCCTCAGAAATGAGAGGCAAACCGATGTTGAGGTTTTATAAAGTCAGAACCCCAAAATGAACCTTCCAGAACTGAACCAGAGTTCGGTTGCATATCACAGGTCACAGTAACCTAAGATTTGAGGTCTTGAAAAGAACTTAGCATGGCTACCTAGTCAGTCCCATTTCCCCTGGGACATTGTTACTGGGATCCTAAATTCTTAGATTATTTGGGCTCCTCAGAGGTCATTCTGGATTATCCTCACCCCTAAACAGGGCAGCTTTTCTCTTAGTCCAGAATATGGTGATCTCTCTCTTGCTGCCAAAGTGCTCCCAAAAAGGAGTGGTGTAAGCTTTCTAGTTCCAAGCCACCAGGACTGGGCTTGGCAACCAAAGCTTCTCCATCCTGCTAGGAGCTCTGCTTAGTGGGAGAGCATGCTGCATCTAGGAAATGCTTAGAAGCTGCAGGCAGCTGGAAGGGTACAGCTTGGTGTGAGCTGAACCAAGCTCCTCGGTAGGTAACCTTTAGCTGTATATGTCCTCTCTCACCTGAACCCAGCACTGTGTTTCCCTTCCCTTGCCCCCAGTAGGGCCTCTTATGACCCTGGGACGACTTTGGGGTTATGCATAAGCTCTCCAGCTCTCCAGGACACTAAATGGAGCCACCCAGGTTGTGCAAGTTGCATATTTACCAGTTTGGGGTAGTAGGCTGATATTCTCTCTAGCCTTTTAATTCACTGTAATCATGTTAGAATCCAACACTAATACATCCCTGCCTCTCAACTGTCCCTATCACCATTGTAATTGAAGATTGCTTTCTTATTTTTTTAAACAATAGAATCATATTATTTAAATGCATAGGTGTGGAAAATAGCTTGATTATAGTGTCAGTCCATGTGGGAGGAGGAGTAAAACTACAAGATTCAGCCGCAAGGTTTGTTCTAGTCTGGGTCCAGAGAAAGGGGAGAAACTTGCCCTTCTGGACTATACGTTTCCCCTCTTCTTGTCCCTTTCACTTCCACCTGATAAATGGGTTAAATCAACACCTTTGGCAGCTGGGATGTCCCCTGGGGAGGCACAGCCTCTTCTCTCCATAGGAGATATGGGAAAGCTTCTCTGCAGAGAAGAGGCTCCTGCTGGCTCTAGCATTCAGGGAGGAGCCAGAGATGATGCACTGGGGCCTGGGGACTCTCCTCTCCCCTAGGTGGAAGAGGCTGTGTTGCTGCAGTGCCCCAGACTCAGGGACCTGAGAGTGTGAGGGGCAGTGTATGGGGATGGGAGCTGATGAGAAGCCATCTCTTTGGGGTTCCAGGAAAAGGCGGCTATTAAATACGTATGTATAAGACATGAGTTTGAAGCAGTTTGGGCAATTTGCTGTTATCTGATGTTCACGATTTCCAAGAGGAGATGGGGATTCTTTGCTGTCTACAGTGATGGGTAGGGGAAGAGGGGAGGACCTCTGGCTCTCCCTGGAGCACTCTGAGTGATCTCAGCCTGCTCCCAGACAGAGGATGAGAGGTGAAGTCAAGCAGACTCAGCCCCCAGGGGCACATCAATAGGCCTATAGCCAGCCTGGGCAGCTGGGCATTCCGGGGAGCTGCGGCTCAGCACAGAGCAGCAGCCATAGCCCCAAAGACTCTCCCCTGCAGATGTCTGCGAGCCAAAGTGAGTCCTGGGCCCTGTCCATCCATCACTGGGCTCCTTCAGAACGTGCCTGCCCTGCTCATTTCCACCCCTGCCTTGTTGTCATTGTTTGGATTCTAAGTGGCGCAGCGGGAGAAAGGCATTAGAAATGAAATTATTTTCTTTACATGCTGTATAATTGCCTTCTCTCCTTCCTGTTACCCCAGGGAGCAACATCACTAGCAATTCCCCAGGAACCCTTGGTCTGGGAAAGTGGCTTAGTCTCAAGCTTCCTTAGAAGGGCTGCTTCCGACAAGTGGCCGGGCTCACCAGTCCCTCCACTGCTGCCCTAATCATCCTAGCAGCTAATGTTTACTGTGCACTTGATGTGTGCAGGGTGCTGTTCCAAGCGCTTGCCATGTGTTTTTTATATCGACTCTTGGTCTTGCGACAATGCTACGAAGTAGGCACTGTTGTTATCCCTCTTTTCCCAGAGCCTCCTCTGTGTGGAGGTGGGTGTGGAGAGGTAAGTGGTTTGCACAAGGTCACAGGGCCAATATGCAGGGGGAGACTCAAAGCCAGACTGTCCGATGCTAAAGCAATTGCCCTTCTGACCTACCTAATAGAAGAATAAGAAAGGGTGGAGAATAGGACTAACAAGGCACTTTCTTTAATAAACTGAAATAACAGCGAGCTTTCCACATGAGCCCAGGCAAGGAGGAGATAGCAGAGGGAGAAGAGTGGGTGCAATAAATTCTTGGCATTCTTAACGTCAAGGACCATCTAAGAAGTTGTTCTGTGCCTGGGTCTCACTCCTTTGGGTACAGTGCCCTGGGAGTGAACCTCAGCAAGCAATTGGAACAGAGGAAAAGGGGGTGGGAGCAGAAAGAGGCAGAGTTACCTGAGTTTTGCTAGTTCGAGGGAGGGCAGGAGAAGGTGTGGATTCACAGAAGGGCTGGCTTCCCTGGGGAAGGTTCATCTCTTTGAGGTGAACCAAACTGTTGTAAAGGATGTAACTCAGACTTCTGCCCACCTCACGGTCTTTTGGTATTGCTTTCTCACTGCCACAGGATGAAAATTTGTCACATCTCCAGGACAAGGGGGCTGGATTGATTTGAGGGCAAGTGGAGAGGATCTCCTGCCTGGGATCTTGCAGGGATGTGGGAGTAAGTCAGGCCTGTCGTAAGGACTAGCTGCTTAGTGCTTTGCTGCTGGACAGAGGCAATAGAGACCTGGGTGTCTCTAGGCCGGGCCCTAGACCTGTGCATCAGGTTCTTTGGGTACAAAACAAAATAATTTTTATCTCCTGCCCACTATCCTGGAATTTCTAAGATTCAACAGCTCTTAAGGCTCTACTGAAATGACCAGATAATGGGGCTCACTTCCCAATAGGCTGGATGACTTCTAGCCTGTCGGTGAACCTCACCATGAGTTTTATGAATGCCACTTACCAGCATTTGGTCCCTTCCTTAAGCCCTTAAAATACAACATAGTTAAGCCTGAGTGCTCAGGAGCAAGCCTGCCAGGATTTGAATCCCAATTTCGATACCTACTAGCTGTGTTAACTTAGGCCAGTTGGCTGACCTCTGTCGCCTGGAGTTCTTATCTCTAAGTGGGGACGTGAATACTGAGATACCGAGATTGCTGGGTTGCGATGGTTACTTGTGGCAATAGATAGAAGATGTTTTAGAGTCCTTGGCAAAAGTAAGCACTTCCTAAATCTTAACTGTAGTAATTGTTATTATTATTATTAAGGAACTTGAAGGGGAGCATTTGTAGCTGCATTCCTTTTGAATTCACCCAACACCTGATTTAACATCTCTGAAATTAAGCACGTTTTTAAAACTTTCACAAAATTCAAGCTTACATTTCTTTCTTATGCTCTCCACTTATCTGCACTGCAGTCTTTGGCACTCCCCAGCCAGAAGCTCTTACTCATCTTCCACAAGAGGAAGGAGCTCTATTCACTGATCCATATGTTATGCGGGGCTCACCACAAGCGTAGCTGCTGTCTTGTCATCATACAACACTATTACAATACTGTTGACCATAATCCCTCTGCTGTACCCTTTATCTCCATGACTTATTCATTCCATTACTAGAAGCCTGTATCTCCCACTCCTCTCCACTCATTCTGCCCATCCTCCACCCCCACCCTTCTGGCACCCATCATTTTGTTCAGGTGGAGCCTTCCTGGTTGGCATTGTAACATGACATGGTGCCCTCTGGCATAGGCCACTTTTTATGGAAAATCACAAATAAGGAGAAAGTAGCAGTGCATAAGGACAAGGAAACTTTCCTTTCTTCTACCCTGGTTAAAAAGCCCAAAGAACCCCACATTAAGATCCTCAGAACAAATACACGCTTTCTATCTTTTGGGGTCATTAATGACAGAGGCAGGTGCCATCCATGTTTGGGTAAAGGATGGTCCTGCTTAAGATAGGGATGTAACATTATAGTTTCTGGCCCTAGGACTCTCCAATCCTGAAGCTGTTCCCTTTCTTTGGCTCTTTTCCTTTTTTTTGAATCCTTCATTGATGAAGACTCTTTCCTAATCGATGCATCTCTTTCTGGGCAATTATGAAACTTTACTGTTTAGGGAAGATAGAAGATTTCCAAGGGCATGGCAGGTGTTCCCCTCCCTGGTCTTCTTCCTCAGATCAAGTAGTCATTTATTTCTTGGATTCTGATTTGTTCTTATGTTCATTTATGGCAGGATCAACAAGAGAATTGTGTTGACAAGCAGAGCCTAGCATCTAAGGTTCCAAGCAGAGGATGTCAGGCCCCCCAAAGGAGCAAAGATATTTCCATACACACCTTTCTTTGGAGAGTGTGTATAACTGAAGGCTTAGATTGCTCTCTATGACCAATGGCACAAAGTCTGCCTTTTGGCCAGTCTTCTCTGGTGAGCTAGAGGAAGGTGGTAAGAGGTGACGACTGCTTTCCCTAGGTTGGTGCTGCCATCCATACATTCTGGATCTTTCCTTAGTTACAATCTGTGGCAGCCAACTTCCAAGATGACCCCCAATACTCCCTACCTCCTGGTATTCATGCTTTTATGTTACCTCCTTGTACATGAAATAGGGAAGACCTGTATACCACCTGGACAATGCCCAAATGACAGATTGGGACTTCTGAGGATAGGTTGGAAAAGGTGCATGACTTCCACCTTATTCTTTCTTGGATCGCTCATTCTGGGGAATGCCATCTGCCATGTCAGGACACTCAGGCAGCCCTATGGAAAGGTCTGCATGGCAAGGAGCTGAAGCCTCCTGCCAAGAGCCATGCAAATGGGCCGTATTGGAAGTAGATCTTTCCTCCCCAGCAAGCCTTCAACTAACTGTGACCACTTCCAAGGACTTAGTTACAGCCTTCTGAGAGACCTGGGCCAGAATCACTCAACTGAGCTGCCTGAGTTCCTGAATCACAGAAATTCATTCAGATAATGAGATTTTGTTGTGCTAAGTTGCTGAGTTTGGGGATAATTTATTACTTAATAGTAGAAAATGAATACACACTCTGAGATTACTCTCCGTGAAGTCATTCACCCGTTCCTTCCCAATGACATGGGAGTCCCTTCACTGTCCGAGCAGAAGCTGGATTCCTCTGACTGGACTCAAGCTGCCTCTAGTGAGCTTCAAGGCACACCTCTGGTTTTGTTCTGAGATTTGAAAGTGCTTGTGTTTCACACATGACGGTCATGCGCCTCTCAGCCCTCATCCTATCCGAGAGGCTGCTAACATCTGTACTCTGTATTCTGTCTTCCCATACTCACTCCTCCCTGAATGTCTTCAGCCGTGGCTGCCATTCTGCGTACACTTCACTTTCTGTTCTTTCACGGAACCCAAATTACTGAGCAAGATACTAGGCACTCATTTTGGTCACAAATCCACTAATGAAGGAAAAAAAAGCAACAACAAAAAAGATCCCTGCCCTCCTGGAACTTGCATTGAGGAGACAGATGGTGTGCAATAAATATAAAACATAAGTGACTGAGTGTGCGAGAAGGCAGTAAGTAGTTGAGGAGAGAAAATTGATGAGGGCTCTGGGATAGGGCGTGCTTTGGGCTGGGAGGAGAGGGAAGTTTGCCTTGTTAAATATGGTGGTCAGGGTGGATGTTACTGAGAAAGTGACAACCTAGAAGAGACTTAAAGGATGTGGGGGAGTGGATTTTGCAGCTAGCAGAGGGAGAGCATCCAAGGCAGGGGGATCATGAGGTCTTCTTGCATTTTAAAACACTTTTAGTAATTTGCTTTGCTCCCTGTGGAGCAGTAGTAATACTCTGTCTTTGGAACTCCTTTTTAATTTTCAAAGCCCCTGAGGCCATAGCAATCTCTTGAATTTGTAAATCACTTTCTCTGGCCCTACCGCGACTGATTCTTTTTTTTTTTTAATATTTTATTTGTTTATTTGACAGGCAGAGATCACAAGTAGGCAGAGAGATTGGAGGAAGCAGGCTCCCTGCTGAGCAGAGAGCCGGATGCGGGACTCAATCCCAGGAACCTGGGATCATGACCTGAGCCGAAGGCAGAGGCCTTAACCCACTGAGCCACCCAGGCGCCTCACCCCAACTGATTCTTAGAGCAAGCCACAGAGGTAGCTGTTACAACCTCTATCTTGCAGATGTGGCCACTGAGGCTCAGAGAGGCTGCGTGAAACTACCCAGGCTCACGGAGGTAGGAAGGACTAGAGTTATGGCCTTGGGGAAACACTGGTGCTCTTTTCTTATATTGCTCTCTGAATGCTCAATGTTAATCTTTTGATTGTGCATTTCTCATCTTCCCTACGGGACTGATAGCTCCCTGAAGCAGAGCCTGCTTCATGTGTCTCCAGAATCTGTTAGAGCAGAAAGGAATGCTGAGCACTTGGTAGCCACTTACTTAAATTGTGGCAGGGGCGAGTGTGAGTGAATGGGTGGGCGATGGCTTATTTCTCCTCGGCCACACTGACTTGAAGCCTAGCAAGAGTGTCTGCCAGGGTCAGTGGTCAGCAGGATGCTTCTTACCTTCTTTCTTTCATCCTCAACCAGCATCCTCTGATTACCTGCAGCCACAAGTTATATTATACTGTGGCTGGAAATTGTTCACAGTTGTTGCAGGGTGTGGAAGTCAGACGTTATTGCATATGGGAACCTGCTTTGATCAGACACACACATAGGGAAGAAGGTGCTAGGTGAGCTGTCAAGGAAACAAGGAAACACTTAGAAATGTATTGGTCTGGGCCTGCCTGGGGACCTGAGGACAAGCAGGATGGAATGGAATAGTCATTGGGGTCTCTCTTTGGAGCTCTGGATGGTTTGCTTTGAAGCTGGGACTTAGGGTTTAGGGAACAGGAATGATCCTTAGCTTAAAAGGTACAGATAAGCATAATCTACCCGACACCCTTTGAAAGCAGTAACAATTTGAACCAAACTTTTCCAAAATCACTTCTTAAAAAAATGAGATACCACCCCCTGCCCATCTAGCTACTCAGTATAACAAAGTGATTCAGAGGATGAACTTGAAAGCCAGACCTACAGAGTTTCAGATCTGCGTTCTGTCAGTAACCAGCTATGTGACCTCAGTCAGGCTACTAGAACCCTTTGAGATTCAGGTTTTTCTTCCATTAAATAGGGGTGACCATGACACTTACTTCATAGGGTTGGTGGAAAGTAAATAAATCGTGCATACAAAGTGCTTAGCCTGGTACCTGACACATGGTAAGCTCTCAATAAATATTCATTTCATTATTCTCATTGTAATTAGTAAGGGCATTGAAATGTCCACAGTATCCTTCCCAGTCTATGCTCCAAATTCCATCTTTCTTCTGGAGGGAAGAAAGATGTCACTGCAAGAAGAGGAAAACAGACAAGGTGGGACCTGACTCCAAGAGTGTTATTTTTGGAAGAACCCAATGTCCTGCAGCAAGAGAGAATGGCAGAGACCCAGGTCCCCTTGTCATCAACAACCCATACCCTGTTGTCATCAACTTCAGTTCAGAGCATGCAGTAGTCAAGGAACCCAAAAAACTAAGGGCTGAAGCCTGGAGTTTGAGCTGAGGATAGTACAGGCTGAAGTCCAAAGCAGCAGGGCCAGACTGTGAACTCCAAAGCCTTGTGAAGACTCCATCCTGGGGGCAAGAAGCCATTATGAAAGTTGGGTTTTAAGCCAGAGAATAACTCAACTGATTTCATTTGCATTAAAAAGAAATCATAGAGGCTGCCCTGTGGGAGAGCTGGTGCTGACAGAAGCAAGATTGAAAGAAGGGTGGCTAGCAGCATTTTTGGTTGTCAAGATAGTGATGCTGGAGGCCTGGACTGAGGTGGGGCAGTGAAGATAGAAAGACAGGAGTGATTTGCAAAGTTATTTAAAATTCAGTAGAACTTGGTGATTGATCAGCTGTAGAGGATGAGGGGAAGGGAGAAGCCAAGGATGATTTAAGGATCATGAAGCAAGGCAACTAAGGATATTGGTATAAAGCGTCTGAATATTGGGCCATGAACCTGAGCCCGGATATTGGGGGATGGGGCACGAGGGACTGGAAGCAGTGACCCGTGCTATTGATGAGGTCAGAGACCTGGTATACTTGGAGGAACTGAGAGCATGAGCTGGAACACGGAGGCAGCTGTGGTCACAGAGTGGGGATAACTCAGCTTCTGATTATGAGAGGAGCGGAGCAGTCCCGGATGATGACAAGGTCCAGGGTGCAACCATGAGAACAGGTGACTGAAAGGGAGGGTGTCCTTGGAGATAAGGGCATCAAGGAGCCGAGAGGCCAAGGTTCTGGACATGGATTCCGCCCAAGTCCATGGCAGGACTGGGGCTGGAGTGCAGGTCAGGGAACTAGGTGCCAGAGTCGTCATGAAGCTGGGAAGTGGCCCTGACAGGAACAGATGGCGAGGTTATAGATGGGTGGCATGCACCTTGAAGGAACAGGGATTTCATGGGAGGGCAGAGGAAGGTTAAGGAGACAGGGAGGCTGTAGTTGCAGTGTCAGCAGCAGAGACTGACACAGGACACACCTTTCCAGTCTCCCCACACTGGTGTTCTCTTCTGCTCCTTCACTAGCTCCAAACTCACTAGATGACATTCCTCTTCTCATCTCCAGATAATGGAGGAGAAAGAGAACAGAGGAGAACAGAGGGTGATGAGTGGGTGTAAACTGTGGATGAGAGATGGAAGAGGGGGCAGTTACAAGAGAAAAGCAAATGGATCTATTGACATTTGTCAGTCCTCTGTGCTCACTGTACCATATCCACCCTTTGAGGATGCTTTCTCTGCCTGAATCTTCCAACCCTTGGCCTTAGAGGCTAACTTCTAGTCGTCAGCCTTTAAAACTGAGCACAGAAATCATCTCTTCCAGTGAGCCTTCCCTGGTTTGCCCCCTCCACGATCCCACCAGCCTGGGCTAGGGACTTCTCTTCTATATTTCCATAATGTGAAGTGTAAGATTTATCACACCATATTGTAATGTTTATAATTGCTTGTTGACTACTCTGTTTCCCTAGTCAATGGTAAATTCCTTGAGGAAAGGGAACGAAGTCCATACTCTCCAGGCTTGGGTACCAGCCCATTGCATTGCACATGGTGGGACTGTAATCAGGGGAATTCTTTGCCCATGACTACACAGTAATAACACAAGAGGACATACTCTCTTCTGCTCATCCTTGAAATCCCCTGTATTCTAAGTCAGGCTAGAAAAATTCTCCAGTGGGGCACCTGGGTGGCTCAGTCGTTTAAGCATCTGCCTTCCTCTCAGGTCATGATCCGGGAGTCCTAGGACCAAGTTCTGCATTGGGCTCCCTGCTCGGTGGGGAGTCTGCTTCTCCTTCTGACACTTCCCCCTCTTGTGCTTTCTCTCTCTCTCAAATAAATAAATAAAATCTTAAAAAAAAAAAAAGGAAAGGAAAGAAAGAAAGAAAGAAAAGAAAGTTTCTCCAGCATAGACTGGAGAGACCCCAGCACGTCAAGAACCTTAGGGACCTGGACTAACCCTTGATGCATGGATAAGAAATCCGTTCGCCCAGAGTGTCTTGGCTATTTCTCTGCAGACCACAAACCAAGGGACTGCCAGGGACCCTGCCCATGTCCCACCACACCCAGCCAGTGCCCCGCGCCATGCTCAATGGCTGGGCCTCTGGTAGCCTCATCGAAATTTCTCCCAGTTTCACCCTTTGTCCTTTCTTCCCATTTCTGGGTCCCAAAAGGCTGAGTTCATGATCCTTTGTACTTAGCTCTACTCCATTGCTTGAGAAAAACAGATAAGTGAAACGAACCGAGCTGGTACATCTATATTTTGAGGGGCTCACAGCTTTGAGGAACAGAGCTGCAGAACTATCAACATCCTCCTTGCTCACTGAGAAGCCGATTGTAAGCAGGTGGGGGCTCAGGGTATCAAATGACACGCAAAAGCTGTTAGAACAGGACGTTATTGTCATTAATAATAACAGAATAGGGTGAACTGATGGCCCCTTTGTCATTGAACAGTCAGGAGGGGCAGGGGCAGGGGTGGCTCCCATGCTCTGTGCTAAGCCCATGCTTGGTGGGGGAGAAGCGGTCAGTAGATCATGGTTGCATGTGTGGATATATGCAGGAGTGAACCAATGAATATTGTCCTCTTGCACAGCAGGCTGAGATTGGCTCGAAAACTTAAACTTCACATCCTGAAGGACCTGGAGAAAAAATGAGGCAGGCAGCTTAGAGAAATCGATGTCCATGACCTTTCTTTCTAAGGACTTTTGTTTGGTTCCCAAGTGCACTAAGAAAAGCTCACAGTATAGGATGGCTGCAAGCCTGTATGGGCTCCCTGGGCCCCAGGCAGGGAGACAGTCTCTAGAGGGAGGCAGAAGGTGGGCAGACCTCTGCAGAGTTCACCAGCCATGTGCCTTGAACATTGTAGGGCCCAAGGAACCTGGGGAATGTATTCATTTCCTCAGTAACAAAATATCACAAACAGGTCATCTCAAACAACAGAAAGGTATTCTCTCCTAGTTCTGGAGGTTGGAAGTCTGCAATCGAGGTGCCCACAGGACCATGTTCCCTCTGAAGGCTCTAGAATGCCTGGCCTCTTCTTGCTTCTCACAGCTCATGATGTCTGCTGGCTCCAATCTCCACCTCCGTCTTCACATCATCTGTGTCTCTCCATGTCACTCTGTGTCCTTGCCTCTTCTCATAAGGATACCAGCTATTTGATTTAGGTCTCCCCCACATCTGTTAGAATCCCATCGAGATCCCTAACTAGTTACCTTTGCTAAGGCCCTGTTTCCAAATAAGGCCAGAATCTGCAGTGCTGGGTAGACATGAATTTGGGGGGATACCGTTCAGCCCATTGTAGGGAGCTTCCTGACTTGCTGGTTCCTGGTTGGAGGCATTCTTTGCCTCTTCCTTTTTTTTAAAAAAAATGTTTTATTTATTTGAGAGAGAGAGAATACAAGCAGGGGGAGAGGGAGAAGCAGACTCCCCCCACGCAGGGAGCCTAATATGGAGCTTGATCCCAGGACCCTGGGACATGACCTGAGCTAAAGGCAGATGCTTAACCAACTGAGCTGCCCGCTTACCTAACTGAAGCTTCATCTCCCAGGTTGGAAGGCAAGTAAGGACAAGAAAGAGAGCAATTAGTACAGTGGGAACTTGGGGATTAATTGGGATTCATTGCCCTCCTGGCACAGTGGGTAGTAAAAGGGAGAGGTAAAGGGAGTTTGGAGGAAGAAAAGGGAGGAAGGGGGTCCCTTCAGAGGTCCAGAGAGGGGAGGCCCTACAGCCCTGGGCTCAGGACCAGGAGGGTGGTTGCTGGGGGCACATGCTAAGTACCTTGTATAGACTATAAGGAACTCAAGGATTTGCGGTTGTTCACTCACATTCATCCTGCAGGCATTTACTAAGCCTCCTATGTGTTGATGCTCTTATTTCATAAGTGAGAGTAATGAGGATCCAGAAGGCCAAGAGCATTCTTCAAGGTTTCTTGGGGGCAGAGCAGGGCCAAAATCCAAGTCTTTTCACTCTCTGAATGTACTTCCCACAAAGTAATGTCCGTCTGCCATGGGAGTCCCTGATCTCTATCAGCCAGTGGGAATAAAGTCATCAACCCCTGCATCTGGCCAGAGTTTGATCAGTGTGTCCCCAGAAGCTCCCTGAGGTGGTGGGGGTGGTGCCCCTGAGTTCAGCTTTGTGGGGGTGGAGGGAGAGAGCTCTGGGAGCTCCCTGCAGAGGAGAACTGGGATCTCTCAGACGGAGGCTAGTGGAGACCTGCTCTGCATTACCAGCCAGAGTCTCCCAGGGAACCCCATCATTAGGTGTGTCCAGCTGGCCAGTCCTTACAGACATGGAGATGATGACGATGGTAGGGAGTTTTCCAGGCCCCTCGTAAATATTACATGTCTGCAAATGTGGACCCTGAAGCTGTGCAGATTGACCTTCTTGTGATGAATTCACCTTCCTGGCTTCCTGAGAAGCCAGTGTGACAACACTTGGAACTGCTGTAACATCTCCCAGTGGGACCCGACCCCCAAAGCCTGTCCTTCTGGGCTTTTCAATCTGGATGTTGGTCAGTAATGATCGGGTTCACTTTAGATGCTCAGCAACTATATTCCTGAAAGAAAAGTGAATCCCCTCACTGTGACAGGTTGTGGTGGCGGTTAGGGAAGCAGGTACAGCTGCCCCCTTACGGCTGTTCAGCATCGTGAAGCTCTCCCACAGGCCAGGGTCATGGCCTTCACTTTCTTTTCTTTCTTTTTTTTTTAAGATTTAATTAATTTATTTATCAGAGAGAGAGAGAGAGCACAAGCAGAGAGAGCAGCAGGCAGAGCAGGCAGAGGGAGAAGCAGGCTGCTTGCCAAGCAGGGAGCCTGACTCGGACTCGATTATGACCTGGGCTGAAGGCAGTCGCTTAACCGACTGAACCACCAGGAGTCCTGTGGCCTTCACTTTCATCACAGGGGTTAGCAAGACAAAATGTAACTGAGTACATTTTATTTGCTTTTTAATTTTTTAAAGATTTTATATATTTATTGAATGGGAGAAGAGTGTGCACACAAGTAGAGAGAGGAGGAGAGACAGACAGAGAGAATCTCAAGCAGCCTCCAAGCTGAATGTGGAGCCTGATGCAGGCCTCGATCTCACCACCCTGAGATCATGACCTGAGGGAAAATCAAGAGTCAGTCGGTTAAGTGATTGAGCTACCCAAGTGCCCCTCAACTTCAAAGATCTTACTGACTTTATTCAATGATTTATGCATGGGGCAGCATCCCATCAAGCAGACAGAAAGGAGCTCCAAGGAGTTGTATGAAATGAAAGACATTTATAGGCAAAAGGGAGTGGGACAAGGAAGTTTTACTGGCAAAGACCAGTAAAACCAGTAAACCAGTAAAAAAGACCAAAGGTCGGTTGTGGCAAGGTCACTCTCCTGTAGGGAATGGCACAGGTCCTTCGGGCAGATACCTCACTGGGGAAATGAGGTGATCCCTGACTGAGCTGTTTAAGATTCTATTTCTGGGAGAAGCCAAAACTGTAACTGAGTCCAGGTTTCCTTCTTCTTCCTTTTCTTTTTTTTTTAATTCTTTTTTTTTTTTTGAGAGAGAAAGAGAGCACAAGCCAGGGGAGAGAGGCAGAGGGAGGGAGAAGCAGGCTACCTCCTAAGCATGGAGCCCAATGTGGGGCTCGATCCCAGAACCCTGAGATCATGACCTGAGCCGAAGGCAGATGCTTAACTGACCGTGCCACCCAGAAGCCCCTGAGTCTAGATTCCATGACACGGGCCTTAGCATCAGTGACACCATTGGATCCTATTGTCTTGCTTTTAACAGTGCAAGCCGCCATGTGTTATCACGACTTCCTCCTCTTCTCCTGCCGCACCTCATCCCCTGATCTCCAGCTTGTGAGATTAGGGCATCTTCCTATCCTTAGTGTTTAAGCACACAGGAGACCCTGAGCTTCAGTAAGTGCTAATGCATACGCATAGGGATATGCACAGGGATACAAATGTACACACAAATAATCAGTGCTTGTTTGTGGCAGTACACACACAGCATAGGTTATGATGGACCAGCATTTTTTTATTTTTTATTTTTTTTGCCGATCACAGTGGATACATGTTCTTTCAAATAAGTTAGTGAGTGCATTTTGGCTGACACATTTAGAGGAAGCCGTAAATGTGTGTGCTACAAGGGGCATCCCTGTGCTTTCTCCAGCAAAAACCATAATGGGGCGTGTGTCCCCATCAGCAAACATCAAGAAGCAGGAAACACAACTGTTTTCCCCTTTTTTTCCCCTGGTGATATTTGTAGGCCTGCACCTGGCCTTCAGTGTCACCCATGTGGCCAGAGGTTACAGACACAGGAAGAAGGAGAGCAAGACAGGGAATGGGGGAATCGATGAGAGAAACATGTATCAAAATCTGAGGGCCGGAAAATCATTTTATAATAAAAAAAAAAAGCGACTTGTGTGTTTTACAGGGATATGTGTGTTTATGCAATGAAAATTGCTAAATACTCGGGCAACACACGATTTAACCAGCTGAGTTATGGCTCAGGCAGTTGTTTTTCTAATTGCAGGTCTGAGCTGAGCCTTGTTTTGCTCTTTTAATCCCTTTCAGGCTGTCTCAAGTTCCTCACTATCAGCTCCTGCTGCCACTCCCAGGGGGAAGGGGGCTCAGGGCCTCAGTGGCCCTCCTCCTCCGGGGCTGGTTCTGGCCCTCATGCCCCAGCCCAGTGAGCAGCCCCAGAACACGAGGCTGCTGTTGGGTTCAGCTTCCAGGACTGAGCCAGAAATTGGCCCTGGCTCTAATGAGGCAGAACCAGGGGACACAGCCCATCAGCTGCATGGAACTGCTCACTTCATAGTGACCAGGAGCAGCCTCAAATCATCAGCCTGGGGAGTGGCCACTGGGCCAGCACATAATTTCCAAATTAGGTGTTTTTGAGGCTGGGCTTTCTTGGTGCAGACACAGCTCAGAGGCGGTGCTGGCAGAAGCTGCAGAAAGCGGAAAAATGCAAGTGTTACAGGGTAAGTGATTTCATTCATAGTCAACACTCCAAGCGTCCATCTCCCTCAGATCCCTTGTCATTTTGATGCAAATGGAGGGACGCCTGGGTGGCTCAGTTGGTTAAGCAGCTGCCTTAGGCTCAGGTCATGATCCCAGCATCCTGGGATGGAGTCCCACATCAGGCTCCTTGCTTGGCAGGGAGCCTGCTTCTCCCTCTGCCTCTGCCTGCTACTCTGTCTGCCTGTGCTCATTCACTCTCTCTCCGACAAATAAATAAATAAAATCTTAAAAAAAAAAAAGATGCAAATGGAGCTTTTGTCCCAGGGGTGTCTCCCTGTTGCCCTGGTCCTGGTGCTAGGGAGTGGTGGGGGTGGAGGGAATGGTGGGGGATTCCAGAGGGGCCTTGGGGACCTGGTTATTGAGCCTGGAGGAGGGGCAGGAGCCTTTGGAGCCAGGGAAGCCAGAGCCTGCTGAGAGCTGGTTCTAATGGTGGCAGTGGAAATTCTTTCAATCCTATAGATTAATCCTCACATTTCCACCCGGAAACATACAGAAACACTCCATCCACCGAGAAGCGTTATACAGGAGAATGGGGTCAGGAGAATGGGGTCGTTGTTTTTATCAGCGAGAATGCTTCTTCTTTCTGTTGCCTGGTAGCTTTTTATGATCCAGTGACTGCTCATCCAATAAAGCCACCCACTGTGGTATGCGCAGGTCCTTCCACCATCCAGACCCATTGATGGAAGAGTCCATCTCCCTCCCCATCCTGGGATCGGTGCAGCCGAGACTCCCGGAGGTGGAGTGATGGGTCCAAGCAAGTGGCCCAGCCAGGATGCAAAAGCAGCTCCCTTTGACCTTTCCCACAGCTCCGGGAGTACTGTCTGCCGCTCCCACTCACATACAAGCTTTGGGGGACCGGAGGAGGAGCAAGCTAACTTTAGATTACCTCGCAGGATGTGCCTTGCACATAGTAGGCACAGATGCGTATTTGTTAGATCAAATGAGTGCACTTATTTTTAGAATTCTTATAAAACTAGTTACCTCCATCCTACTTAGTTCTGGAGACTGGTGCAGGTTATTGACAGTCTCAGTTTCCTCATGGGAGGATGTTGGACGATGGTCACTTCCAGAGCTGATTAGATCACAGGAGGTCAACCTCCTGGCTCAGCAGCTTGCATGGAGGCAGTTGCCTCTCAGGGGCTCAGGGGATGCCCATGAAGGCCCACAGTGAGCCCCAGGTTTTGTCTCTTCCTTTTTTTGAGGAGGGGGAGGTAAACTCCATGTGGAGCCAGCATTAATTTCCTTTCCTTTTTTTTTTTTATCATGGTAAGAAACACATAACAAAATGTGCCATCTTAACCATTTTTTTCCTTTTCTTAAATTTAAATTCAATCGATTAACATATAATCTGTTATTGGTTTCAGGGGTCAGTGATTCATCAGTCTTATATATCAGTGCTCATTGCATCACATGCCCTCCTTAATGTCCATCACCCAGTTACTCCATCTCCCGACCTCCCTCCCCTCAAGCAACCCTCAGTTTATTTCCTAGGATTAAGAGTTTCTTACAGTTTGTCTCCCTCTCTGATTTCATCTTGTTTTATTTTTTCCTCTCTTCCCCTGTGATCCTCTGTTTGGTTTCTTAAATTCCACATATCAGTGAGATCATATGATAATTGTCTTTCTCTGATTTATTTTGTTTAGCATAATGCCCTTTAGTTCCATCCACATTGTTGCAAATGGCAAGATTTCGTTGTGGCTTTTTTGATGGCTGAGTAATATTCCATTGTGTATATATACACCACATCTTTATCCATTCATCTGTTGATGGACATCTAGGCTCTTTCCATAGTTCGGCTATTGGGGACATTGCTGCTATGAACATTTGGGTGCACGTGCCCCTTCAGATCACTACATTTGTATCTTTGGGGTAAATACCCAATAGTGCGATTGCTGGATCATAGGGTGGCTCTATTTTCAACACTTTGAGGAACCACCATGCTGTTTTCCAGAGTGGCTACACCAGCTTGCATTCCCACCAACAGCATAGGAGGGTTCCCCTTTCTCCACATCCTTGCCAATATCACTTGTTTCTTGACTTATTAATTTTAGTCATTCTGACTGGTGTGTGGTGGTATCTCATTGTAGTTAACAATTTTTTTTCTAAGTAGGCTCCATGACCAGCATGGAGCCCAGTGTGGGGCTTGAACTCACCACCCTGAGATCAAGACCTGAGCTGAGGTCAAGAGTTGGTCACTCAACAACTGAGCCAACTAGGCACCCCCTCACCTTAACCATTTTCTAAGTGTACAGTTCAGTAGCATGAAGTATATTCATATTGTTGTGTGACACATTCCAGAACTTTCTCCTTTTGCAACATTGAAGCTCTATGTTGATTATGAACCCTAATTCTCTGCTTCCCCACCCGCCCCCCCAACCCCTAGCCCTGGCAGCCACCGCCCCACTTCCTGTTTCTGTGAGTCTGACCACTTGATACACCTCATATAAGTGAATTATACAGTGCTTTTCTTTGGGGGACTGGCTGATTTCATTTCACATAATGTCCTCAAGATTCATCAGAATTTCCTGCCTTTTTAAGGCTGAATTATATTCCATTGTATGTATAGGTCACATTTTAAAAAATCCATTCACCCATTTGGTGGACACCTAAGTTGCTTCTTCCTCTTGGCTGTTGTGAATAATGGTGCTATGAACGTGAGTATACAAAAACCTCCAAGATCTGCTTTTCATTCTTTTGGTTATAAACCCAGAAGGTGGACTGCTGGATCATATGGTGGTTCTATTCTTAATTTTTTGAGGAACCTCCGTATTTTTCCACAGTGGTTCCATCCTTTCACATTCCCAACAGCAGCACACAGGGTTCCATTTCTCCAAGTCCTTGTCAACACTTGTTACTTTCTGCTTTTAAAATGGCTATCCTCATGGTGGGAGGTGATATCTTATTGATTTGTATTTCTTTTTTTTTTTTTAATTTCATTTATTCAAGAGAGAGAGTGAGAGCGCACACAAGCAGGGGGAGGAGCAGAGAGAGAGGGAGAAGCAGACTCCCCGCTGAGCAGGGAGCCCAGTTCAGGCCTCAAACCCAGGACCCTGGGATCATGAATTGAGCTGAAGGCAGATGCTTAACTGACTGAGCCACCCAGGCGCCCATGATTTGCATTTTTAATGACTAGTGACTTTGAGCATCTTTCCATAGGTTCATTCATTCTTGGTGGAGCTGAACAAGGGGGCCCCTAGCAGCTAATAAACAGGGCGGATATTGTGGGGTTCCTATGGAACACAGCCTTGGTCCAAGGAGTCCTGATTATTTCCGAGGAGATTGAGTAGACAGTGAAGCTCTTCCGTTGTCCCCTCTAGCCGGGACAAGGTACAGAGGATGCGCTAATCTGCTCCTGATCAAGCCCACTAGGATCTGACGGAAGGGGCAGCCATAAGTAACTGAGGGAAGGTCCAGAACTTCGGAGTGAGACACATTCAAATCCTAAGTCTAGCTTCTAGGTGTGACTTGGGACAAATTGCTTCACCTTTCTCAACCCTCACTTCTTCATTAGTAAAGTAGATTATCCTGAGAGATCCATACGGTTGTGTGCTGGTAAATATTTTAACAGCTAGGTCTCCAAGGAAAAAATGATACCCTGTTGGGTGGCATTTGCCAATTTCTTTGTATAAATACTGCAACTGAGGATGATCTTTGGTTGCTAATCTGACTGTTGAAGGCAGCATCAGGAAGAGGGCTATACAACCAGTTCGGGCATAACACTGGCCCCTGTGTAGACGCCCTGCCCGGTGTTGGGGCTGTGTCAGCTTCTGCTGTGATAATATTGCTTCCCTTCCTCTCCTCACCCCACCAGAGGGACTCTGGGTGACCTAGGTGATAGGGAGAGGTTACTCAATTCTCCATGTTTATTCAACAAATATATATATTGAGCTTTTAGTCTACACAAAACCCTGACTTGGGAACAGAGGATAAGGGCCTGGAAGAACAGGGAGGGGATTTTTTAAAGCATGTGACCTAGAGGCTTGCCTTTCGAGGCTCCAGCTCAGTTAGGCGACCTTATCCTGTGCTGTTAGCTCTAGCGTGTGACATTTTAAGCACCTCTGTGCCTGTCTCTCCCACTGAGCTCTGATCTCCGGGAAGATAATGACTATGTCCTCCCTATTTCAGTGTCCATATTTCAAGCCTTGGAAGGTATTCAGTAAATATTTGAGAACTGATGTCATGAGCTTGAAACTTACCTAAGGAGGTAAAAGTAACACATCTGAAATATTCAGAAAATAATAAAATAGTTGATCATAATGATACAACTCCTCATTTGATAAGCATCTTGCAGCCTAAGGCATTTTCAGTTCAATGTTAGCCTTTATTGAGTGCTTCTGTTATTCCAGGCATCAAAATAATCACTCAGCACAATATCTCATTTAATCTTTGCAACAACCCAGTGGGGTAGGTGCTGTTATTAGCATCATCCTCTTTCAAATAAGAGTAGAAGGAGCAAGAACAATTAAGTAGATTTCCCAATATCTCTCCTTGTTGCTATTGTACGTGCAGAGGCAGGATGCGAACCTAGGATCTGATCCTTACTGTCCCATGAAGTAGAGAAAGCAGTTATTCACACTTCATAGGTGAGAAAACTGGCTTTAGAGAGAGAATGAGAAGTTAAGTGATGCCCAAGGTCACACAGCTAACAGGAGGCAGCGCCAGAGTGAAGACCCAGGCCTCCTGATGCCTAATACAGTAAGCAGCATGATCAAGTATGGCATGAGGTACCGCACACAACAAGGGCTCCTTCAGAGAAGGGCAGCTACTGAGATGCCACATGGTCAGGGGAGCCTTCCAGAAGAAGTGCAGCTTGAGTTGAACCCTGGAGAGCCAGGGTTGACCTGGCTCAGCCCATGCCACACCTCCCACCCCATCCTCCAAGACATACACACACTCATACCAGTGGCCCTGCCTGCTGCTCCCCATTGGACAAGCTCACTTCATCTCATGGAGAGCCCAGGAGAGGGGCTTGGCAGCTGCTGCCATTTCTTCCATTTATTTGTGAAGTTATTTACCTAAAGGATCCACTGGCCTCTAGGCTGCCCGGATGGCATGGGCGATTCCCCTGGTCTTCCTCTCTGACTTCTGAAGAGGATGTCAAGCTTTGCATTACTTGGAAAGTGCCTGTCTCCCACACAGGGTCTGGAATCAGCCGTCTGGCACAATGAGGGCCGTGGTGCAGCCACAGCAGCCTAGACTGAGCTGTGAATCACCATTAGAGGAGGGAGTGTGTATACTGTCCTCTGAGAGGGCTGGGCAGGAGCCACTTGTGCTGGTCTGGCGGGGAGCTGGTTGTGGGGAGAAGCCATGAGCCAAGGGAGTTCACTCAGCCTCTTGACCCGTCCCCCATGGCTGAATTTCCCTGTGGGGGTTTATTTTTTGAGTCATGTACACCGTTAAAGTAATAATTTTCAAAAGGTTAAAAACATCTTTCTCAAACCATTACATGTCAAAGATTTATTTAAGTCATTAGTGAGGGAACCAGAGAGATGACAAAGTCAGGTTCAAAAGAGGATACGAGAAATAGATAGATATCAGTGGAAGGAAGAAAGCAGCTAGAATAAGATTGCCAATTGACTCGAAGCTTATGAATGTCTTACAGGGCAGTGAAGTCATAAAGTTTGGGATTCTCTTCCCTACTAGGTGGAAGTCGTTGTGTATTACCAATTTTCTCTCGGTAGCATCTCTCACAGGACTGGGTCCCTTACAGGTAGTAAACAGTAAATAAAGGACTGTGCCCTAGAGAGTCAGATGGGCCTTAGGTGCTCCTGTGCCTTATATCCAGGTTTGGATATATTCTCTGAGCAGCTCAAAGGGATCCAGCTGGTCCTTTGCTGTGGGGGTTTTGCCAGTTGCTGAGGACACCTGGTCCAACTATGCATTCCAGAGCTGGGTAATTAACCAAAGGAGGGGCTCAGGGACCCATTGGACCCATTGTGAGAAGGACGTGAGCCCAAAACCCCATTGACCACCTGACATCCACGGGCCCCTACCAGCCCTGGTTAGGCTAGGGTGATGGAATCAAGTCAGTTAGGGCCAGTGTCTGCTAATCCCTGAAAAGTCTGATTATTTCCCATTCTCCTGTGCAGAATCATCCTGGTAAAAGGCTGTTGATCCGTTGGGGGAAGGCTGGGAGAAAGATGAACAGTATGAAATTTTGGCAGTGTTGTAAGGTTCTTCCTCAAGGGGACCCAGCCTCCACTTCCTTCACGATGTCTGGGTCTATAAATTGTCTCACATCTTTGAACTGACAATAGGGTTATGAATCCCCGTTCTGGTGATTCAAGTTCGACTTCTAGTGGCCTCCTGAGAACAACTCTTCCATTTGTGCAGCTTGGGGAGCAATCTAGTTGATGCTTGTCTGTTTCACTTCTAGGGACACCATGACGAGCTAGCTGATGCCAAGGTCCCTGTGTATCTGACTGTTCTGACGGCCGTTTTGACTCTACTGTCCATTAGGGCCTGGAGGTGGGGCGTGGGGGAAGAGCCTGTGAGAACGTGTTGAGATGTGAGCTCTGATCCTGCCTCAGCTGCTAACTAGCTGACTGACCTTAGGAAAATTAATAAGCCTCTCTGGGCCTGGTTTTTCAGCTCCTAAAGAGGGGGTAATAACTCCCACCCCTCTTGGTCAGAGGGCTGTTGTGAGACATTTGAAAACCCCAACATGTCTTTAAATGGTGACTGTTTGTTTAGCTTTGGCATCTTAGATGATGTGAGGGTGGGACGCAAGCTGGTCTGAACCATCCAGCTGCTTTGGCTCAAACAGTGATGCATTCATTGCCCGCATTTTAAAATAAGGGGAGTACAAATAAAAGTTCAGATTTTAGTCTTGTTTTGATACACTGGAAGTTCTGGGACATTCTCTTATGGCCACAATAGACTGAGGGGCCTCCTTTAAGTGGGACATGTTCTCCCCAGTTTTCCAGCCCTGCCCAGCCCATCACCCACAAGCACTGTATTTATGAAGGGTGCCCCCAGGGGCCAGGGGTGGTGCTAGAGGCTGGGGGATAGATGTACACATGAAAACGTGAACCCTTCTTTAACCGTGGAGTGTGAAAAGTGCAGCCAACAGGCCTGTGCCAGTCTGAGCGGAAGCTCCGGTCACGGCTGCTCTCCCTGCACGGGATGCGCCTCTGCTTGCTAATGCAGACCCAGCCACTGTGCTCCGACTGTGGGGCGGCTTTCCACTTCATCGCAGCCCCTCTAGCTTTGGTTTTTGGAATACCCATCTGGCTTGTCTGAGTACATTCACTTGCCAGACATTACGGTTCGTTCTGCTTTTTCTTCAGTTCCTGCTCCAGCTTCCCATCTCAACCTAGCCTTCCCGGAGGGACCCCTGCTGACACCGTCTGGGCGGGAACAGCTCCATGTCACAGTGTCACTTGCCAGCACAACATGTATTCATTCAGCCAGTTTCGCTGAGCACTTACTACGGGTGGGCACAGTGGGAGAAACACCATACTTTTCCATACCCGCCTTGGGTGCACTGTGCTCTGGGCCTCTTGGAGGGACACCTTCGCCTCACAGCTCATTTGCATAGCCCAGGTGCCCACACCCAGTGAAGGTGGAGCACTTCCTTTCCCACCTGTCTACCTTCCCCAGGGATCTCCGACGCTCCTCAGCTCTATGATGAACACCAGCTACAGACATCAACTTGTTAAATTCTGGGAATGCTGAGGGAAGAGATCCCACGAGCTCCTGCAGTCAGGGAAGCCTTCTTCTAGGACATAGGCTTTGCCCCATGAAGGGTCGGTAGGATTTGGACAGCTGGAAAAGAGGGCAGGTGGGGAAACAGTGACATTCAAAGATGAGGAAATAGAGAGGATGAGGCAAAGGGAAAAGGTGGGGGGGGGGGAAGCCACAGGACACATCAGCTCTAGCTGGGTTATAGGCTCTCCACAAAAGAGCAGCAGGGGTCATTTAGGAAGGTCAAAGGGAAGGGGCAAAAGGCTTAGACTTTATACTTCAAGGAAGTTGTTGAAGGGAGTTCTGGACAAGGCCATGGGCTGTGGCTTTGGGAGGCAGGCTTGGAAGGCAGGTGCAGACTGGTCAGGAAGGGGCAGAGAGGAGGGTGGGAGGAGAGAAACCTGGGTTCCAGGCCTGCGGGGCTGTGTCATGGCCCAGGCCGAGCTCAGCACAGCTCCTCTGCAGGGGCCAGGGAGAGCTACTCAGCCTCTGGTCAACATTCCTCATGGCAGGGGAACCCGAAGGAAGGGTGAGCCCATGCCTCTCTGGGAAGCATGACTGGGCTGGAGGAAGGCACAAGGCAACGGCATTGCCCTTGCCCTTAGGTGAAGACAGTCAGCAACACCAGCCCACCCTGGTGCTGCCTGTCCCCAATTTCTTCTCCCTTGGCTGGGGCTGGGACTTGGGGCGTGATTGCTGCTGCTGCCAAGAAGCATCACGCTCACTTATAGAGACAGCAGCTCCTTCCGAGGAGAAAAAGTTGTGTCAGGGACTCCTGGGCTTATTAGAGTGGGGAGCAGCTCTGAGCGGGGTGCCAGGAGTCCCTGTGCTTCCAAAAATAGCTAGGGAGATCCCCCGGAGCGTGGGGCATGGTTTCCAGCCTCAGCTCCTTAGGGCTAGGGTGGGAACTGGAAGCCAGCTGCCTCTAAGGCTGGGCTGCCCCAGATTGAAGCTAGACCTCCTTCCCCATGGCTCTGAGCTTCCCTCGGGGGCTAGGTGCGTGGCTGGTCTCATCAGGGCTTGGAAAGGGTGTCAGAAGGTGTCTGAGTCTTCCTGTCTCAAAGCTCATTATCCCTGGTGACTCACCCACCAACTTTGTCTCCTGGCTCCATCTCACAGAGTGACGATGGCTTCCCATCCCGAAGGTCCTCTGAGCATGTACTCCGTTGCTAGGCCCAATCTCCCGAGACCCCTCAGGATCCTTTTGTGGGGTCCTACCCTCATCACAACCGTGGATATCTGCTTTAACATGCAGTAGCTGTAGCAGACAGTTGTCCCCAGCTTGATTGGGGAGGATTCCTTGAGCGGCAGGAGCAGAGCACCCTCCTTCCACCCCTGGCCCCTCAGGGAGGGCAGCGGGGGGCGGGGGTTGTTGCAAAACCTTGGTTCTCCCTTAGTGCAGTCATGTATATTCATTAGAAAAAGGAAACCAAGGTCCAGAGGTGGAAGTAACCTGTTGGGAGGTCACCCAGCCATGAATGTGGGGCAGAGCTGGGCCAGAGCTCTTTCCCTGCATGCCTCTGTGTCTCTGCATCTTGTCGTGGGGTCACGCTCAACCGCAGAGCTCTGCCTGCATCCCTGTTGCCCATGGAACCCACATGCCCTTGCTGGCTACCTGGCCCCATGCACTCTGAGTGCTGGGATGAGGCACTCTGTTGTTTCTCAGCCTTTTTTCTCAGAGGGTGAAACAGAAGCATGGTCACATGCTGAAGTTTGCTTTGTCTTGTTCTCTCAGCCATGTACCTCCCCCCACAGCAGGCATTCTGCGCAACAGGGATGGGCCAGGAATCATGAACACCATAGGCAACCTGAGGGCTCAGGCCCTAGAAAGGCATAGGAGTGGGAGGGGATTTTATGGTTTTAAAAACCAGCATCCTGGAGCCTGGATAGCTGCCAATGTGGCAGCGGTGGGGACAGTGGGGGACAGTGGGGAGCAGAATGCTGCTGAGCGAGGCAGTGGGTCTTACCCACTCTCAGCCCATGCCTCAGCCCAGGCCCAGGGTTTGTGGCTGCTGCTTTCTTTATATCTCTGGAGGTTGGAGCAGGACTGGGATTGGTTTGGACCTCCAGGGGCTGGGAAATGCTGCAGGATCCATTTGCATGTGCTCTGAGGGCACCTGTGTTCGCTCAGCACTTGAGCCTCGGCTGGCTTCCTGGGCCAGCCCTAGCCCCGCTCAAGTTATAGCTACAGTGGTGAGCAGAGGTGGCCGGTTAGGGCTTCTGTGACACCAGCCCGTCTGCATGGAGCAGACAGGGCAGGCAGACGGGGATGTGTGCTTGGTTCCCTACGAACTTCCACTTTGGAAACAAGAGAAAATACCTGGCCTGGGGTGGGGGGTGGGGCAGAGTCACTGTCATTGCCGAAAACACCAGGTTCCTAAATGGTCCCTGCACAATTCCACATCTCGGTAGGGCTCCTTCCAGACTGATGGGACATTAACCAGTGGCGCCTGCCTTTGGAGGTGGCAGAAGGGGGAGGGCTGTGGAAAGCCAGAGAGGCCCAGGTTGCACCCCAGATCTGCTGTTGACTAGCTGTGTTCTTGGAGATTTGCAGCAGAACTACAGGTGGGAACATGTGGCCCTTTATTTGAGGATAGGCAGCACGATGTCTGCACACATTAGCACGATACACACGATGGGTTCTTCCTGTTTCACAACTCCTTGCGTCAGCCTGCACAATGGGGTTACTGTGCTGCCGTGAGGCTTGGCAGTGATGCAGAAAGAAAGTCCAAGGCTGTCATGCGTGTGGGGGCCTCGCAGCCCCGTGGGAAGGAGTGGCTCTGCGAGTGGACACACCCAGGCTTTGTAGTCCCTGTGTCTGCAACCCCACTAAGATAAGAACTGCCCTCAGCCTCACCTCTGTCTGCAATGAGGGCTCCCTTAGCAATGCTCCCCTTTTACAGCTGTGTTCAAAATTGGCAAAGAGCCATGTGAAGTGTACGGCAGTATCCAGTATGCAGTGACTCGTTAGTGAGCAGTAGCTACTACAACTATTACTATCTTTGTTATTGTTGGGACTGTGAACAAGAGCAGTTTTCGCTAGCACCATCAGACACCCTGTGTCTGACCCTCAGTACCAGGGGGTAGGGACTGGTTTCTCAGCAGAATAACTGTGAGAATGACCTGGATGGCGAGGGTGTCTGGGATCCATGGACAGCGGGCTCAGTGAGCAGCTCTGGGGACTGCAGTCAGATCCGTCAGCAAGTACCCTTAATGGCGAGTGGGTGATGGGCAAGTGTTGGGCTTACTGTCTGTGCAGGAAGCAGGGTCTGTGTGTCCCAGCAGGACTGATGCAGACCCTCATGGGCTGCCAGGCAGCCACAAGAGAGGAAACAGCAAAGAGACTTACTGGCCCTGGAGTGTGGGCAGCTCCCTGGAACTCATAGGCTCCAGCCTCTGGAAATGCACTGGAAATGCACCAGAGCCACGGTTGTTAATGCCTCCTCAGACAGCTCTTCTGGGTCCTCTGTGCCCAGCACTAACTCTGGGGACTGGCAGCATTTGGCTGGAGTCCTGCTTCTGCTACCTACGAGCTGGGTCCCTCTCTAGCCCTCAGAGAAATGGGGATGCCATGAGAATAAAGGAGAAACCCTACATAAGGAGTGTTGCTGTGCTCGGGACGCAGTGGGTGACTAAAATGACCAGCACTAAACACTAAATCATTGGGCAGATATGACTCAGCCCTTCCTTCTGCACTTCCTGCCCCTTGTTGCAGGAGTTTGACACATACCTGATGCTTGGCCTTTGCTCCATCTCTGGATGCGTGGCCAGGGGAGCCTTCTCTTTGCCTGGGAGGAGGAGTTCCAGTGTCCTCGCCGGAAGATGGGAGCCATAGCTCAGCCCCTTCACTTAGACACTTGTGGACGGGAAGTGTTCCCACCGAACCACACCCTGTGCCTGTTGGAGATGCTCTTAGACTTACAGAAGATGTGCTGAAGTTGTTCAGAGTCCTGTCTGCCCTTCAGTAGCTTCCCCTAATGCTAACTAACTTCTTACCTAACCAGAGTACAACTCTCAAAACTTGGAAAGTAGCATTGCTTCTGTACTACTAATGAAAAAAGAGGATTGAGTTGCATTTTGCCAGTTCTTTCACGAACATCCTTTTTTAGGTCTGGGATCTAGGGTCCTGTGTTGCACTTAGTTGTCCTGTGTCCTTAGTCCCCTCTGATCTGGGACGCTTCCTCAGTGCCTGCTTGTTTTTCATGACCTGGAGACTTCGGAAGACTACTGGTCAAATGTTTGTAGAATGTGTGGCACCTATTTTCAACATTAGTGGTGGAGTGGGTAGCATGGGGTTGTACAGCCTTGCTTTCAAATATTTCCACTTTGTTATGTTTCCCTAGATGGCCAGAGCCTTTGCTTCTGCACAAAATTCTGCTTAGTGGGATGAAAGATCTCATTCAGCTACAAAAGTGGCAGGCAGCTCATGTGTCTCGTAGGTCACATTAGCCTTGTCACCTCCCCTCTGAAGAAGTGTCCTCTTTCTGTCTCACACTGTCCAGCTCGTGCTCATGTCTGAGCCTTAGCTGTGGGACCAGTTGCTCCATCTAGCTGGTAGACTCTCCGAGAATGAGGGGGTGCCCCCTGTTTAATGCCATACCCCCGTTCCCAATCAGCGCTGTATCTGAAAGGGGCTCAACAAGCATGCCGAATGACACGGCAGTCTCATCGGCCCCTGTTTGCAGGTGGCCCTTGGAGTGCAAAGAGTAGCCGCACAGGTTATGGAAGTCCAAGTGTCATTTCTCAGGGGCCATGTAGGGAGGCTAAAAAGAGACACACAAAGCTAACACACCAGCCAGACCATACAGCAGAGGCTTTTTGTTTATTGGCAGGGGGAGAAAGTGAGCACAAGCAGGAGGAGCAGGAGAGGGAGCAGACTCCCCGCTGGGCAGGGAACAGGACATGGGGCTCGATCCTAGGACATCAGGATCATGACCTGAGCCGAAGTCAGCCGCCCAGTCGACTGAGCCACCCATTGATTTTGCATTCATATTTCATTGTTCATGAAATGGTGGACAAGATGAATTGAATGGCAGTTAGAAGACTAGCTAGCATGAGTTAGATCAGGCCTGGCAACTGATCTAACTGCCTGGTGGGTACGTGGCTCTCCAGGTGTGCTGGGAGAGGAGGCTGAGCCCAGCTTCGTGGAGCGAGCGTGCTGTGTGCTATGGCCATCAGCAAAGGCCCTTCCTGAGAAGCGGATTGGAAGGTGATGGTTCATTCTATGTGCCAGCAGAGTGGAGGACATTGGAGAGCTTTTCAAGTGCGTGGTCTTTGATTTCCACCTAGTTGTCATTTCTTAAGCTCCCACACAATGCCTGGTGAGTACTAGTTGCTGGAGCAGCAAAAGAGGAAGAAGACGCAGACTTTGCCATAAAAGAGCATGGGATGGGGAAGAGACAGATGTACCAGAAGCACCAGGAAGAGCAAACTGTGTGCCCTGAGACTAAAGAGGAATAAACAACTTAGAAGGAGATCCTGGAAGACTTCTTGGAGGAGGTGGCCTCGGAGATGATAAGTGAGAAAGGGATTGGAAGAGGCAAAGGCCACCGAGCATTATCCTCTCGAAGGACTCAAGATGCTATTCTCTGAAATGGAAACTGAAGGGACCAGAGGCAGCAGGGTCCACCTCTTTATTGTCACCACCATCCATTCTGGAGGGGCAGGATCCTTGGGCTTCCCCTCCATCAAGTCAACCCTGGAGTATTTGTTAGAATAATAGATAAGGAAGGAGGGTGGGGAGCTGGTCTTTCCCCAGGGAGTCCAGCATCTCACAGAGTAAGGAAGGCAGCCAAGACCAGCAGGCCACCTCTCCTAGGTCCCCAGCAGCTCTGCCTCTCAGGCTGGTGCATGCAAAAAATTCTAGACCTCGCTTTATCTCTCATGTCAGGAAGATGGGATGTTTTGTTTCAACCTGTGGTGAACATTCTGGTTGTTGAAGAGATTAGTCTTCTTGGACCACAGATATAATTAGAGGATCAATCATAGAAAGGCTAGGTCAAAGGCAACCTTTGGGGAGATATATTTGTTTTTACTATGTCACTTTAAACATCAGCTGGCAGAAATTCTCCTAAGGGAGGCTGTGCTTCAGAACCAGTAGGACTGCGGCCTCAGGAGAGAGGGCTGAAGTCTCCAGACATGGCTGGGAAAGGTTAGAGAAAATTCTGCTTTGCTCATAACTTACCTGTGTTTCCAGAAGTCTTCTCAAGCTCCGAGTGCCCATCTTCCTGCCACCACTAGCCTTGACAATGAGCACTGAGGAAGAGGGTACCAGAGCATCGTTCAGACTCAGCTCTATAGTTCAGCAGTGTATTAGCAGCTCTGCTACCCCAGATCCTGTTATGAAACGGGACTCAAATATGTTCTGGGGACTGGCAGTAAATATAAACTGAGTGAAACCAGCTGAGCGCGGGGCTCTAAGGAGTAGTGGGGACAGTGGCAAACTTGAGGACATTGTGCCCCAGCTGGCTGAGGCTGGACATAGCGACAGGGGGCAGGGACTTCTACCAGAGGTGTGGGGCTTTGCCCCTTGCATGTTCGGGACCTGGGGAGAACGTAGGGGGTAGGAAGCCCAGGGTGGAGGTGTAGCTCTTTTTCCTTCCTTCCATTCTTGGAGTATAGACACAGCCCCTTCTCCTTAAGCTGGGCCCTCCTCTAATTGGGAAGGGCCTCGGCCTTCTTCAATCAATGTGTGCCCTGTGTAAAGGGGGCTGCCTGTATTTGACCCAGCCTGCTGTTACCTCGTAAGAATGCAAACCCGGTATTTCCAAAATCTTGTGATTCTTTTTATAAGAGAAGCTAGAGTTCTATTTTAATTTAAGATCTCCAGATTTGAAATATTAGTAATAAATGCAATTTTTCAACAGTGTTCTCTGTATGAGCCCAACAAAATGAATCTGCAAGTTACACGTGGCTCACAGGCTGCCAGTTTGCCACTTCTGGTAGGAAGGGATTAGCTAAGCAGTACCGCATCTGCGGCTGGGCTGGTGGGGGCTTTAGTGGCAGGCAGTCTTGCCAGTAAGGATTTCACCAGCCTGCTGCCCTTGTCAGCCTCCACTTCTCCCGTGCCACAAAATGCATCAGTTCCATGTTCTGACCTGCCCCAAGTTTCTACTGGCTTGAGGGTTACAGCGTGTCACTCTTTGTAGGAAGGTAGCCAACACTTTCTCAGAGACACACCAGCTTACACTTCTTGGATGGTGACTCTGTGTGTGTGTGTGTAGCACGGGATTTGGGGGGGGGGTGTGGGAAGCCGAGGTGCCCTGGCATCGGTGGTTATTTGCACAAACCTGGCAGCTCAAGCTGAGCTGATCCTTGCGAGGAGCTCCCCCACCCCACCCCACCTCAGTCATCACAGCTCCCCGTCAGCCTGTGCCTCAGGGAGCTGTCATAGCCTCATTACTCCTAATTCATCTTCACTTAGTGCATCAAAAGGCTGATTTATCAAATTGGGTGGGCGCACAGGAAGTTTGATTAGCGACATTATGTTGTTTGCCATGACGGGCTCTGAAAACTTAGCTCATCTGTGTCCCAGGAGTCCCAGGAAAAGACTGAAGTGTTTATGTTCTGCCTCAGAAGTTCTCTAGATTGGAAGCCAGGCTGAGAGCTCCAGCCAGAGGCATTTCCTTAGTCACACTCCCAACAGCCACCTTCTCCAGTGGGTCTCACCTTTCCTCCCCTCCCCACTCCCCCACACCCACAGGGCAGTCTCTGGGTCAGAGGTATCCAGAGATGGCCTGGGGTGAGCAGGCCCCCAGGCCCATCCACCCTCCTTTGGCTGAGCAGCAATCCTGCCGGCTTGGCGTGGAGCGGGGCTGTCCTGGATGTGGGTAATTGGCCTCTGTTCTTGTCTCCATCACTGCCCCCACCAGGCTGCGGAGCCACACATCCAGATGCTCAGTCCTTTCCCCAGGTTCCTGGAGAAGAAGGGGATGGGACGCCTCCCAGAAACATGGTTTTGGGAAGCAGCAGCCCATAAAGAGACCTAGCAGGTGCTGGGCTGCTCCCTGCACATGGTGACCATCCACGAGTTTGTACCCCGCTGTGTGCACAGCCTCACCGATGTCCAAAGTAGTGCAAGCATCAGGCTTGAAAGGCAGTCCTTTGAAGGACTGATGGCACGTGTCCATCTCTGAGCAGGATAGGGGTGGGAGAGATGTGCGTACGCAAGTTGGATGACATCGGGGTGGGGTGGAGGGACTCAGGAGAGATACCCACAGAGCCCCCAGAATCGTCCTCCTTGAGCTGACTTCCTATCTTTTTTTTTTTTTCCTGACTTCCTATCTTTGAAAATGTGGCTGCTGAGGACATGATAGTGACCACAAGGGAAGCTAATACCTGCCCTCATTGGGCCGGGTCTGCCAGCCAGGGGGAGAGCACGGAGAGCTGTGTAAAGTGTGGGGTGGGGGTGGGGGGAGGGCTGCCTAGTGACCTTAACCGCCATCTTGGTAATGAAAGCAACTGGCTCTGGGAACTTGGATGGTTCCTCTCACTTTTCTGCATCTTAGTTTTTTTTTTTTTTTTTACTTTATTTAAGCTTTATTTAAACATATGATGTAACCCCACCACCCTCACCCAACCCCTCTTCCCCCCACCCCCCTCAGTTTGTTTTATGACATTAAGAGTCTCTTTTGGTTTTTCTCCCTCCCGATCCCATCTTCTTTCATTTTTACTTTTCCTACCACCTTAACTCCCACCCCCGTTGCATCTCCACTTCCTCATATCAGGGAGATCATGTGGTAGTTGTCTTTCTCCAGTTGACTTATTTTGCTAAGCATAATACACTCTAGTTCCATCCATGTCGTCGCAAATGGTAAGATTTCATTTCTTTTGATGGCTGCATAGTATTCCATCGTATATATATACCACATCTTCTTTATCCATTCATCTGTTGATGGACATCTAGGTTCTTTCCATAACTTGGCTATTGTGGACATTCCTGCTATAAACATTAGGGTACACATGCCCCTTTGGATCACTACGTTTGTATCTTTAGGATAGATACCCAGTAGTGCAATTGCTGGGTCATAAGGTAGCTCTATTTTCAATTTTTTGAGGAACCTCCATGCTGTTTTCCAGAGTGGTTGCACCAGCTTGCATTCCCACCAACAGTGTAGGAGGGTTCCCCTTTCTCCACATCCTCGCCAGCATCTGTCATTTCCTGACTTGTTCATTTTAGCCATTCTGACTGGTGTGAGGTGGTATCTCATTGTGGTTTTGATTTGTATTTCCCTGATGCCCAGGGATGTGGAGCACTTTTTCATGTGTCTGTTGGCCATCTGGATGTCTTCTTTGCAGAAATGTCTGTTCATGTCCTCTGCCCATTTCTTGATTGGATTATTTGTTCTTTGGGTGTTGAGTTTGCTAAGCTCTTTGTAGATTTTAGATACTAGCCCTTTATCTGATATGTCATTTGCAAATATCTTTTCCCACTCTGTCAGTTGTCTTTTGGTTTTGTTGACTGTTTCCTTTGCTGTGCAAAAGCTTTTGATCTTGATCAAGTCCCAATAGTTCATTTTTTCCCTTGCTTCTCTTGCCTTTGGCGTTGTTCCTAGGAAGAAGTTGCTGTGGCTGAGGTCGAAGAGGTTGCTGCCTGTGTTCTCCTCAAGGATTTTGATGGATTCCTTTCTCACGTTGAGATCCTTCATCCATTTTGAGTCTATTTTCGTGTGTGGTGTAAGGAAATGGTCCAATTTCATTTTTCTGCATGAGGCTGTCCAATTTTCCCAACACCATTTGTTGAAGAGGCTATCTTTTTTCCATTGGATGTTCTTTCCTGCTTTGTCGAAGATTAGTTGACCATAGAGTTGAGGGTCTATTTCTGGGCTCTCTATTCTGTTCCATTGATCTATGCGTCTGTTTTTGTGCCAGTACCATACTGTCTTAATGATGACAGCTTTGTAGTAGAGCTTGAAGTCGGGAATTGTGATGCCACCAACTTTGGTTTTCTTTTTCAATATTCCTTTGGCTATTCGAGGTCTTTTCTGGTTCCATATAAATTTTAGGATTATTTGTTCCATTTCTTTGAAAAAATTGGATGGGATTTTGATAGGCATTGCATTAAATGTGTAGATAGCTTTAGGTAGCATAGACATTTTCACAATATTTATTCTTCCAATCCATGAGCATGGAACATTTTTCCATTTCTTTGTGTCTTCCTCAATTTCTTTCATGAGTACTTTATAGTTCTCTGAGTATAGATTCTTTGCCTCTTTCGTTAGGTTTATTCCTAGGTATCTTATGGTTTTGGGTATAATTGTAAATGGGATTGACTCCTTAATTTCTCTTTCTTCTGTCTTGTTGTTGGTGTAAAGAAATGCAACTGATTTCTGTGCATTGATTTTATATCCTGACACTTTACTGAATTCCTGTACAAGCTCTAGCAGTTTTGGAGTGGAGCCTTTTGGGTTTTCCACATATAGTATCATATCATCTGCAAAGAGCGGTAGTTTGACTTCTTCTTTGCCGATTTGGATGCCTTTAATTTCTTTTTGTTGTCTGATTGCTGAGGCTAGGACTTCTAGTACTATGTTGAATAGCAGTGGTAATAGTGGACATCCCTGCCGTGTTCCTGACCTTAACGGAAAAGCTCTCAGTTTTTCTCCATTGAGAATGATACTTGCAGTGGGTTTTTCATAGATGGCTTTGATAATATTGAGGTATGTGTGCATCTTAGTTTTTTATTCTGTAAAGTGAAGAGATTAGATTGAAGGTTTCTTCCAGGAGTGGAATTCAATTCTCTACATTTTTCCAGGTCAGTTATCAAGAGAATAGGAATAATGGCATCATCTCTGGGACATGCTAAGGGCTTGATGTACCTCATTTAACGTTCACAATAACCCCAGGGGGAAAGTAATCTCACCCTGTTTAGAGCTCTTCACAGCAGCATGGCTGTGTCAATGCCCACCCACACCACAGATGCTCATTAACTCCAGCTAAGCTGGTAGGCTTCCCAGAAGGTGCTGAGGATGTACACGGGATTAAGACACCTTCTGCCCGTCAGGCCTCATGGACACTCAGAGAGATGGGGCAGACACAGAGCAAAGCAGGTACCAAAGAACACATGCAAACAGCAATCAGATGGTAGCAAGCACCAAGGCTTTTTAATAAGAATGTAGGTATGATCGGTTTCCAGATAGCCAGAGAAAGGTCTTCGTGGAGGTGATCATAACACAGTAACATTTTCATAGGACTTTAGAGTTTTTAAGACACTTTGAAACACACCATTTTATGCAGTTCTTCTACCTCTCGCTGAAATTAGGGATGTCTGCTCTCATTATTAAATTATTAATTATTAAATTGAGGATCGGTGAAGTGGCTCAGCTGAGGGAACTAGATTATCCTTCTGCAGGTCGGACGTCTGCACAGTTAAGACAAGATGATCCAGGGTTGATGGCTGCTTGGGAACCTCAGAGAGTCTGCCAGGTCCCTACAGGTGTGCCTGGCCCACCCCTGCCTTCAGGAACAGAGGCGTCTCGTGGCTGGGGCAGACTCAGAGTTGACTAGGAAGGCTACAGGCCAAGTAGGGTTTCTCTTTCTCAAAGAGTCAGAGGGAAAGGTCAAGGTTGTTGTTAATCCGCATAGCACAGGCTGAGAAAATTTACCCAAAGTCACCTGCCAGGCACCCACAATGTCTCGGGGCTGATTGGTGGGAACTTCATGTGGTATATGACTGGATTTCTCTGTATTGTTCAGAGGATTAGAGGCCACAGAGGAGTTGGGGTCTCTTGACCCTAGTGCCCCTTATCACAGCAATGGTGTGTTGCCTGGACCCCATTCCATGGCTCAGCCCCACCTCTCTGGTGGCCCCAGCATCAGTCGTCAGCATATTAACTGCCATTTATTGGGCATGTGCCACCTACTGGCCCCTTCATATGCATTTTCTGAGCTAATTTCCCAGCCACTCCAGTGAGGAAGGAGTTGTGTCTCCATTTTACAGATGAGAAGATTGAGGCCCAGAGTGATTGCATTGTCAAGACTGCACCTCTAGCAAGTGTTGGGGGTGAGATTAAAAGCCAGATCTGTCTGTCTGATTAAAAAAAAAAAAAACTAACAGACTGCATTGACTCTTCTTCAAATCCCGGGATGGAAAGAAGCTATTCCTCTTTGGATTCTGGTCATTGCTGCTTGGGAAAGCCTCAAATGCTGGGGGCAGGGATGGGATGGGGAAAGGGGGTGTGGTGCTGGTGGGCACAGAGCAGGCCATGAAAACTCTGCCCATCGCTGTGGCTGCCTTCTTGCCTTCTTCCATTGTGTGGAAGAGGAAGTTGGGCTCTGTCCGTGACCCCAGCCTGCCCTGGACTGGCCCTAAGGGCTGAGCCCAGAGACAGCCCCTGGGATGACCCCCATTCTCGGCCACACTCTCTGCTGCTCTTACCTGAAATCCAGCTGGTCCCATCCTTCTCAGAGCTCACTGGGGCTGAGAAGCCCGATGCCCTGGAGACTCCCAAAGTGTCGTTTTCTGGAAAACATTGGTAGTCTGAGGGCACTCGGGACTCTGAGCAAAGTTGCGTGTGGCCCAGACCACCACGTCCCTCTTTGTAAGGCTGTGAGCCATTCCTCTGGGGCAGATAGTCTGAGAGCCAGCAGCTTGCTGGGGTGAGAGTCTGGACATGCCCTTGAAGGAACCATGTCTGCAGGTTCTGCGGGCAGAGGGATCTGTGTCCTTAACCTGCTTGGGTGAACTTGGGCCAGTTTCTCCCCTCTCTCTTCCTCTTTCTTCGTCTGAGAACCAGAAACCATGTTGCATCTCACAGGGCTGTGGTGCAGAGGAAGGGAAACGGTCTATGCACAGCGCTTCACACAGGGATGAGCTCGCAGTAGGAGCTTGGCAGATGTTCTCTTTGTCCCTTATCACCTCGGATCTTGCTAGCTGAGCCACTGTCCTCTGGGAAAGGAAGGACCCAAGGCTAGGACGTCACCCAGCTTCCACCATGACCAGCGTGTGACCCATTTTGAGTCATCCATAAACCCACTGTATTCGTTTCAAAGAGATCCCAGATGTCATAGAATTTCGTCTGTAAATATTTTACTGTGTATCCCAACACGATCTGGGCCCTACAAAAATGAGCCGGAACACCACTGCCACACTTAAGAAATCCCTTCCCAGGGGTGCCTGGGTGGCTCAGTTGGTTGGGCGACTGCCTTCGGCTCAGGTCATGATCTCGGGGTCCTGGGGTCGAGCCCTGCATCGGGCTCCCTGCTCACTGGGGAGCCTGCTTCTCCCTCTCCCTCTACTGCTCTGCCTGCTTGTGTTTCTTGTTCTGTCAAAAAAAAAAAAAAAAAAAGAAATCCCTTCCCAGGGATTCCTTCCTGGCATCGGAATCCACCCTTCAGATTGTCAGCGGTCTGGTGAAACATCGGGGATCTTTAAAAAGCTGGTTTCTCTGAATCGGAATTCAAGTAAGTTCCCCACATTTTATTGGCTGATTCGGCTTTCAAGTCTCTCTTATTAGATTTTTCCGCAATCTGGATCTTACTGACTTTGTCCTGGCCGTGAGGTTTTACCTTCAATTGGCCTTTGGGCAGGAGTCATAAAGTTAGATCTTGCTGCCCTCACTCCCTCACCCCGCATTGGGGAAAGGGCTCTGTTCTCCTTCTTGGAAAAGAAGTCCCCAGTCCCCAGTGTCAGCCTGCGGGAGTGAAGGATTGGTGGGGGGCAGGCATGGGACCCCAGGGTTCCCAGCGGCGGGATGGTGGGTGCTGGCTCTTATTTGGACTCACCCGCCATTTGTTTTCATGAACAGGGGTGTCTTTTCATAAAGCGAAGCAATTTTCTGCCAAATAGCAAGGACTGTTTTTCCTCCTTCCAGAGCAATAAGGTTCAGGATTTGTTTCCCTCTGGCTTTCAAGAGCATGTTTTCTCAATTCTTTCCTGAAATTAAAGTAAAGGTCAAGGAGGCTGGTCTGAGACCTGCCCTCCCTCCTCTCGGGGCTCCTGCTGGTGAGTCTGCCTAAGTGTACCTGCCTCCTGGTCTCCGTAACCTGGCGCTCAGGGCAAACCCAGCTCAACTTCCCAGTTCTTGTCATCCTGGGGAGGGGGAGGGGATTGCAAAGGGGAAAAGAGAGAAAGGAAGGGGGGAAAAACCCAGTGCCAGCCTGTGGGCTCCTTTCTGAATTTAGATCTGAGCAATTTGTAGAGGCCTCCTTCTCCCCACTGTGTTCTCTTCCTCGGGGAGGGAGCCCCGGGCCTCACACCCTCCACCCTGCTTCCCACCTGCCAATTTTCTGCTCCGCACGTGAGTTGCCCCAGCGATCTGCCCCGTCCCTTGTGCGGGGTTGAGCTGCGAGGATTTTTAATCAGCAGGCAGCACACGCCACGGAGAGAATAGCACCACCAGCCCGCTTAGCTTAGCAGTACTGGAGCCTTCGCTCCCCACCCCCTCCCCACTCTGAGTCACTCCCAGCTAACAGTTAATTAATTTGTGACACTTTGACAGTTTGTGAGGAGACATTTTTACGGAGCCTTCAAAATGCACAGGGATGGGGCTGTCAGGCAGACTCCTTTCTTGCATTATCTGGGTCTCCAGACCCTGCCTCACCCTACCTTAGAACCAGGAGAGGGGGCCAGCCCTGAGACAGCCCTGGAGAAATCTCAAGGCCCTGCAGCCCTCCTTGGTCCCGGCCTCTTGGGACACTTCATACTCCCAGGGACCTCTGGGCAGGCCTGGTCACCCGGCCATGTTGGAAAGAGGGGGAAAACATGGCAGCATGAGGGGTGGGAAGGCCCCAGTCATGCTCTGCCCTCTCTTGGGACCCACCCTGTCTCAGCAACATTCAGGCCGCTGGTTGGTGCTGTGTGAGAAATGACTCCAGCTGCCTTGGCCTGCTGGGATGTCACTCCCAACTGTGGGGTGCTCATCTAGACACTGTGAACTGCTGCCCCCCCAAGGCCTTCTGGGAGCCCAGAAGCCATCCCCACCGGCTCTCTGCACCTCTTTCCACAGAACTGACGTCTCCCCATCTCCCCACATGCCTATACTCACTCCCCTTCACATATGTGCATTCTCTCTTTCAGTAGCTTGCAACTCTGTGGGCCCTGCTGGAAAATTCCCTGAATGGACCCCAACCAGTTGGGTATCCAACCCTGTGACCCAGACCCAGATGGCCGGAGAGAGATCTTGGGGGAGGCTACTGGTACCCCTCCGGAAGGATCTGGGGGAGAAATAACAACCAGGGCAGAAGAAGACCCTGGGCTCGTCTCCTCCCAACTGAGTGAGGTTCTGGCTCCCATGAGTGCCTCCTTGACATTTACCATGGCCACCACCATGCTGGAAAGTGAGAAGGCCAGGAAAAAAAAAAGACAACTTAAGTGTTATCCTTACACTGGTGTAGCTCCCAGGTTGGCAAGAAGAACCGACACTAAACAAATAATTAGACAAGTGACTTAATTACATTGTGATGAGGGCCACTAAGGAGCACAGGTGCTGTGAGCCTAGTCCGCCAGACAATGGCTCAGGGCTGGAGCCTTGGGAAGGCTTCCCTGGAGAAGGGTTTGTCCTGGAGGGTCCCAGAAGGACGAGGTCAGCTGGGACGATGGGAACGTGAGCCTCCTTGGAAGGACAGGGCCTGGTTAGGGTTTGGGACACAGGAACCCAGGAGGGGAGAGCAAGTGTTACTTCAGCAGTGGCTTTGTGGCTCTGGGGACAGGAAGTTGAGTGAGCACCGGAGGGCAGCTCCTCTCTGCTGTGAGGCAGGAGGCAAGGGGTGGCCTGGCCAGGTTTAGCTCCAGGGAGCAGTGGGGAGGTTTGGAGCAGGTGCCTGGGATACGGGCCTGCGGGTGGGCCTGAGGGCCTGAGGATGGGCCTGAGGGTGGACCACCCGTTGGTTCTTAGGACCACGCCCCCTCCTTCCCCACTAGCCTAGGTCTCTTTAAATAGTCCAAACCTGATCCCCCACAGCTGCCCAGAGGCTCTGGGTGGAGAAAAGCGGGAGCAATGGAGGGAATCCAGGAGGGAATAGATACCCCCACCCCATGCCTGAGCCCTAGGAATCTGTACAGGACCTTACCTGGGCCCTCCCCCACCCCTGGGCAAAAGCAAGTGTTTCTCCCTCCAAGAATGACCACTGGCACCTGGGCCAGACTCAGGGCCTCACCACCTGGCTCAGCCTTCCTGTCTGGGCCTGGGAGGCCAGGGAAGATTCAGAGGTGAGGAAAGGGTCAGCCTGGAGATGATAGCATCCCCTCCTTCCAGGGCATTAGTTAAAGACTTCTGTTTCCCTTTGTTGTAGGAAGGATTGGAGGCTCCTTCCCCCATCCCACCCAGACCCCTTCGGATCCCACTCTTGCTGGAGCTGCAGGAGGCACAGGGGAGGTGCCCACCCCCAAGTCTGGACCCCCTGTGGAGGAGCAATGGGCAGCGGAATTGCTGGGCCTTGAGGAGGAGCCCCTGGCACACTCCCTCCCCAGTCCCAACCAGTTCCAGCACTCCAGGAGCTGCTTTTGAGATGCAAATGCCAAGTACTCCCCTCCCCACCCTTCCTTTTTCATTGAAATGCTTCAAGTTTCAGAAAGAAAGGGAAAATGATGTGTTTAAGACAGCAGTGTCTCACCAGCCATGGAGCCTGGAAGAGATTGTTAAATTTTAATTAGACAATTTGATTCCTTCAAATGTCAAACTTTCTGGGGAGGCAGCACCGCGGGAACCAGGCTGCTGGAGTGTCTAGTGCACCAAGGGTTCCTCCCACCCCACCTCTGGGCCCTGCGTCCCCAAGTTTTGCTGGTGGATGGAATCAAACTAGAAAGGGAACACAACCCCACCCCTCCTGCCAGCCAGCTTTCCTCCAGGGTCCCAGGCTGTCCCAAGGGATTGATCCCTCTGGCCCCATCCCACCAGTCTGGGGACCAAGGGCCACTGTAGCCACCAGGTTTGGGGTATCAGCCTTAAACTGGAATTTTGAAGGAGGTTTTTTCTTTTTTTCCTTCCAATGCACTTGTGAGAGGCTGTTTGTGTTTGCAGGCTGTGGGGACTGCAGGCTGCCCGGTGAGGTGTGATGGAGAGCTGCCGCCTCCTTCAACCAGTCCCTACCTTCCCCTCCTCCCCTCCCCTGCCTCAGCTCTGGCAGGTGGTGTGAGAGATGCACTGCAGGGCCGCCTCCGTGGGTCTCCGTGGGCCAGCTCTGCCCCAGCTCCATTTGGGCTCCCTGCCTTCCCCACCTGGACAGCTGGCTCATTTTCAAATGAGGGCACAAACAGGAAATGGTCACACACGGGAAAGCCCAAAGGGTAAGTGGTGGAGGCCCTGAAGCTGGAAAAGCCCCCTCACTGTCCACTTGCACTGATATAACCCGCACACCTCGATTCACTCCAGACACCACGTTGGGAAGCTTTGCTGTGTGGGCTATGAGGGCAGCAACCAGCAGAACGGGCAGGAACAAGGCTGGACGTTAAGGAGAGCTGGTCGATGGGGAACAGACCACCAAGTGGACAATTCTGGAAGGTCTTTCAGGTGATGGTTGCCCTTCTGAGCTGAGCATTGGAGACAGATGAGGGTCAGGGGGTCTCTGGCACTTAGATGGCTTGAGGCTTGTGGGGGGTGGGGTGCACCACGGAGCTCCCAAAGCTCTTTCCCCTGCGTCAGGGCAGCTGAGAAGGAGAAGTGTAGGAGGCCCCAGAGCAACTGGGGACTTCTTATGCCAGCGTCTGCTGGGTGGGGGGTGGGGGGATGGAGCAGAGGCCCGGCTTCCCTGCACAGGGAAGAGGAGGGTGGTATTTCTGGAGAGCAACAGCAGCTCTTCCCGCTGTCTCTGTCCACTCGGGCTGCTTTAACAAAGTACCCTAGATGGGGGGCTTCAACCACGGAAATTAACTTCCTCACAGTCCTGGAGGCTGGGAGGCTGGGAGGCTGGGAGTCTGAGGTCAGGGGGCCTGTGTGCTTGTGTTCTGGTGAGGGCTGCCTTCTCTTGACCCTGTCCTCAAGTCATCCAGACCTCAGCTCCGCATACTGTCCCCTTGGCGGGGATGACTTCCCCAAGGCACACATTGAGAGACACACATTTCAATCTTTAGCAACAGGGTTAGCTCGTCCATCCCTGTTCTAGGAGCAGGACTAAGTAGCAAAGCATGGCAGTGACCATGTATGTATCTGGCGCTCACTAAATGCTCATTGGTTGGGACCAGTTAGGAGTTTTACACGTGAGCCACTAGCCTAGCCACCTGGAGGAGAATGGAGGTGGCGTCTTGAGGTTGGTGAGCAAGGTGAGCAAGGATTCTTGTTCTGACGAATTTATTTATCTGAAATTTCCTTTAAGGGCAATTCACCTTGGGTCATACATGTAGGCATCTCCTTTTTGAAAAAGAATAAGAAATTTGGACCATCTTGGTACACGCAGGGTGCCAACTACTCTCGGGTATGGCCGTTGCCAGTTCTGGAGGCCATGACCTCACGTGGCTACTCTGGGGCTTGGACCAGCCAGAATAACCTGGAGCCCCTTCCCTCGACCCCCAGCAGAAGCTCCGACAGGGATGGAGAGGCTGGAGGGCCCGGGCAAGGGCAGGCATCTGAGGGGCCCTCCGGGAGCCCCCGGAGTGAGAAAGAGCACAGCTTTGTGGGAAAGACCCTTCTGGGACACCTCCTGGAGCCCTGGGCTGGAAGAAAAGAGGAAGGGATGGAGCTGGAGTGGGGCAGGCCTAGTGGGTACTAATGGGTCTTCTCAGGTGTCCTGAGAAATAGCTGGCAGAGAAATTGCCAGAAGGCTGCTGTATTTTAAGCATTCTAGGGTGCACGCCTTCCCCACCTCCACATACACACATTTTAATGTCTCTGAAATCAGAATGCATTTTACAGTGGAGCCCATCTTAGAGCTGTATTGCAGGTTGATAGCGTTTTTTTCTTTCCTAGTTGTTCATTAAATGATGGTGCATCTCACATTCAGCTCTATCTTAGAGCCTAAGAAACATGGCAGTTGGTATTGCATGGCTCAGGCATTGACTTCACCTTTATTCTCCTTTCCTCCCTCCCAGGGGTGGTTTGCTGCGTCTTGGGTCCCTTCTCCCTTCATCTAGACCCCCGCTTTCCAAGGCCCAGCCAGAGGAGGCAGCATGGTAAAACAGCGGGTCCCCAGGGCAACCCCTGACCCCAGGGGACTGCATTTGGACAGTCCAGTCACTTCACCTCTGGAAGCCTCAGGCTTGTGGTCTGAGTGCTTGTTTCTCTTAATTCTTTTGCTTGCTTTGATTTGTAAAGTTCACAGTCCTTGAGAGCTTACCTGGGCGGCCACACATGCATCATCTTACTTTCTCCTCATGACAGTAATTTTTATCCCCATTTTGCAAGTGGGAAAACTGAGGCTCGGGGAAGCCAAGTAGTCTGGCCGAGATCCCCGGAGCTAGTAAAGGTGGAGTTGGGATTGGGACCCAGGTTTCTCAGTCCTCAGTCCTATCTTACACTAGTAGCTCTCATGCCAGAGTACCTCCTCTGTGCGGCTGAATTTGTTGAATTCCCGCTCTGCTTGGTGTGACTTGAGAGCTAGCCAGATGGCCCCTGCTTGTGAGCCATGTTGGCCCCAGGTGGAAGGGTGCTGCGGACACGCTAGGGACTGGGGCAGGCTCTGGGGGTCAGAAGAAAATCCTGCACCAAAATATTAATAGGGTCTGTAGGCATTTAGGATTTCCCTGGTTTCTCCATTCTTTCTGTAATGTTAATCGTTTACATCTGTATCAGAAAAAAAACTATCTAGAATAAATACTGAATTAGAAAATTAAAATGCATGAGTCCTTTCTAGCCTTGGGTGAAGGGACTCATTCTTCACTCTTGTCCTTCAGAGAGGCTGGCAAGCAGAGGAATGAGAGCTCACCTCCTCCCCTGCCCTGACTGGCAATGCTCAATTTGCTATCTCACTTGGACCCATGATTACAAATCCTGGTTGAAGCTCTTCCCTCTCCAGGAAGCCCTCCATGAGCACACCAGCCGTGGCCCTGTGCGTTTCCTCTCTGATCTCTGTAGCGGCCTGCTGGCGGAGTGGGCCCCTGCAGGACCAACATGCTCCCCCCCAGCTACTGGGCCTGCCGACACCTGACATTTCAGGCTGGGTCTACCCTCTTGGGGTACCCACTTGAAGAGAGAAGCCTCTCTCAAAGTCACATCCTTTCCCTGGGACAGCCCATGCCCTGTGACCATTATGAGAGGGGACACCTCTGTAGGTTCTCTGAGGGGCTCACCTGAAGGCCCAGCTTCTCCTCAGCCCAGTCCTTCTCCCTACCCTTCTCTGCAAGCCTCCATCCTACGCAAGTTCCCCAGTAAATTCCATGCACGCTAACTTCCTCCTCAGAGTCTTATTTCTGGGGATCCAACATGCAACACCTGTGGTACTTTTGGGCTGCTTTTCTCTTCTGTCTCTTGCTCCTTGTGTGGCCGAGCTGTATACCCACATTTCGGAGGGCTTTTCTTTCCAGTTGGACTCACAGAGCCTCTGATTCAGTTCAGCAAACAACTTACTACCTACAGATCCCAGAAAACAAGAGAGTATGCTCTTTAATTTGTTTATTCCATGAAGAAGATGAGGCATGAGCATGATGTGGTATAACCCTTAAGATGCTTACAATCCAGTGGGGCGGGGGGGACAAGATACACAGAGGGGGTGTGTTCCAGAATGGAACTCAGGGATGATGCTCTGGGACCCCCCCAAGGAGGAAGGGAGATGGTCCAGCTGAGAGCACTTGAGATGGGTTCCAGGGAAGGAGGCTCCTGTGCAAGCCTTGCTTTGAAGGATGGGGAAAGGGAAGGGTTTTTCCAAAGATCTTTCTTATTTGTAGTGTGGGGATAAATTATAAGCCATTAAGGTTGTTTTGAGGATAAATGAGATAATACATATGTTACATGATATATATGTATTGGAGCCAACTATCAAATCCTCTGCAGGTGTATGAAGCAACATCATAGGCTGGCTCTGGATTGTGAACAGAAGCATGAGTCTGCTTGGGTATTGAGAGGGGGTGGGGTGGGCTAGACAGGAAGCCACAGAGTCTCCATCAGAGGCCACTGGCCTCGTGGAGAGGGACTGAGGAAATTCGAGGGGAGGCAGAAAGAATGTTCGGGAGCCTCTGTGTCTCCAGGCCCCCGACAATGCCTGGCACATTGCTCTATGGCTAGCAGGCTTGAGAGGTGCAGACTGGGAATAGGAGGGAGCAGGAGGTGCCCCTGTTGCCTGATCAGTATGTGCTGTTTGCTCCAAGTGGGAAGAGGGGCCCTGTGTTTGCAGAGGGCAGCACCGCTGCAACGCTGGGCTTCTCCACCTTAGAGCTGGAAGATTAGTTGCAGGGAGGGTCATCTCATGCCACCCCATGTGGAGTTAGGCATTGTGCCCTCCCCAGAGGCTCCAGACTGGTGGTGCTGGGTAGGACACCTTCCAAGCTCTGCTGAGAAGCTGCAGAACAGATGTGTCAGACAAGGATGAGGGTGGAAGGTGGAAGAAGAGGGGCAAACCCTTCGCCAGGGTCCCCTCTCTGACCTCTGGTAGCTGGTGCGCTTCCCTTCCTGATTCAAACCTGGAACCACCTTCATCTCAAATGGCAAAAACTAGTGGATTTCCAATCCCGTGGGGGTAGCAAAGCCCCTGGAAATCATGGTGCTTTGTGTGGAATGCCTTGAATTCCTGATAAGTTGCCTCCCATCATGGAAACTAGGGACACTTTGGTTAGCAGGAGAGCGAGCTGTATTATACATGTGTTATGTTCCAATTACAACCAAAACATAAGCTGTCAGGCTCATCGGTGCCCGATGCAGCTCAGGTCTGCTGCTCAGGCTCTCTTGCTTCCTGTTCTCTCTTCTTCCAGAGCCCAAGGCAGAAATGCAGTTTTCCTCTACACTTCTCTCCTCGTGTGCCCCGGCCCTTCTCCCATCCCACATCTACGCAATGAGCAAATTCCAGGATACTGACTTACAAGTTAGATACCGATGCTAAACACCTCTTCATTCTCATTGCTGCCACCATCATTCAGACGACCACCCTCTCTTACCTCAGTTACAGCCTCAGCCTCGCCCCCTCCAAGTACCCCCTACACTGCAGTGGCCACTTTTCTAAAACACCAGCCCAATGGTCTTTCCTCTGCACCCAACCTCTCAGGGGCTCCCAAGCTTATGAGACCCACTCTGACCCATGAATGGCTCTCCAGTTTCATCCCCCCCTCCACCCCCATGCCTTACATTTTTAGCCAAATAGAGTTATTTGTTGTCTGGTACTGTGTTGTATTCTCTCTTGCTGCAAGGTCTCCCAATATCTGTTGCCTGGCTAATTCCTCTCTTTATTGCATCTCACATGCAGTTCTCAGGGCTCTCTTGCAGAAGCTCATCATCTCTTCCTTGGGTTCCTACATCCTCCCAGCTGCTATCCTGCCACCTGCTTGGCACACCCTTCCATCCTCTGTAGAGTGGTCAGGAACCTTCTGTCTGGGAGCCATATCTGGTCATGTGGTTCCCACTGCTCTTTGAGTCAAATCTAGCAGCCCTTGTAAAGCCTTCTAGGGTCTTGCTGTGGCAGCCTCCCCAGTTCCACTCATGCCCAATCCCCCTGGGCTTCAGCTGTCCTGAATGAATCTCCTCCTAGCCTTCCACAGGGCCCCTGCTCTCTCACTCTGTCATTTGCTTATGATGCTTCTTGTGTTGAGACCCTTCCCTGGGCTCCCAGCTCTTCCCCTGCCAAATTCCTATGCACCTTTGGGTGTCTGTCGAACGTTACTTCCTCTGGAAAGTCTTCTTTCCATCCTTAAACTAGGTTAGGTGTCTCTTCTGCATTCCATTTCCTAGTGCCCACTGCTTAGAGATTAAATTGTTTGATTCACTAGCTGTTGTCTCTTTTAGAATGTGCTTCGGAGAACCATGTGTACTTTGTACCTGCCCCTGTTTCCAGCACTCCATAGAACAGTGCTCACTACGTAGTTATAGAATCAAGAATGAATGAATACACACTCCTCTTCCTGCCCCTAGAGGCTGGACCTTCTCGCTACCTTGTCTCAAATGTGGGGTGCCTGGGGCAGACTTACTAAGTGTTTGTGGAATAAATAGACGAGTGAACGACCAGCTCTTTTCAAGCTCATTTATTCTATTATACTTTAAAAAAAAAATCACACTTGCTCATTTGTTTTGCCATCTGCAAGGACTTGCCAGGAGCATAGTGGCAGCAGGCCCCAGTGTTGTAAGAAAATTGGTAGATTCAGAGCTGACAATCTTGAGGCTGGAGACTGCTGCTAACCGCCCAGGGTTGGCTTTAGCCCTGGAGCCTTCCCAGGGGAGGCAGCATGCTTGGGGAGGTCCTCCTGCTCACTCTCTGTGTCCATCTTTCCTGGCCAGAGCCTGGCCACCCGCTGCCCTGATGGATCCCCTGAACCTGTCCTGGTACGATGATGATCCAGAAAGCCGGAACTGGAGCCGGCCCTTCAACGGGTCCGAAGGCAAGGCCGGCAAGCCCCACTACAACTACTACGCCATGCTGCTCACCCTGCTCATCTTCGTCATCGTCTTTGGCAACGTGCTGGTGTGCATGGCAGTGTCCCGAGAGAAAGCGCTGCAGACCACCACCAACTACTTGATCGTCAGCCTCGCGGTGGCCGACCTCCTGGTGGCCACGCTTGTCATGCCCTGGGTCGTCTACCTGGAGGTAGGTCTGCACCCTGGCCTTGGAGGCCTGTCTCCTCCCTGGCTCCCACTAACAAGTTGCCGGGTGCCTTCTCCGCTGGCCTGGCCTCTTCCTCCACTCTGGGCTCAGTTTTTCTCCTGATAAAATGGGGTGCTTGTTCCTTAGCTGTCCCAACGCCCCATTTGAGAGTGCTTACTAAGGGCCACGCCTCATGTCCTATCCTCCATGCGCCATGTCTCCCATGTGGCCCTCAGAGCAGCCCTGTGAGGTCACTGCACCACAAACACTGGTTCACAGGTGGTGAGCCGGGCTGTCGGAGAATTCACTTAGCTGGAGGGTCCCACCTGGAGCTCTGTCGGGTCCCA